>JASANE010014754.1:0-76898 GCA_030248225.1 Trileptium ribeirensis
TCCCGCTAAAACTTAATATTCAAAACCCGAAACTCTCACCTTCATGTTTTCAAATGTGGGCCCCAAAAACACTTCGGACCCTATAGGCTTTCTCTTAAGGCAGTCTTGTGACATGTCTGTGGAAATGAACACGGCCTTTATTTCAACGTATAAACGAGCTAAAGGTAAACTGGAAACCCTTGAAGAAAATTTGAAATTTTTAATAAAACCAAATAAAAGTGGGCGTCGAAATAAAAGGGGCATATTTAGTGGTTTTGCCTGTTTTATAGAATCTATTTTTGGAGGCTGTAACCTCGGGGCAGGGGCCGAGGCTTCTAAAGTTCGAAGAGCCCTTTATACACTAAATTCTAGGGTAACTGGTGTATCATCCGAAGTAGTTCGAGTTAATAACCGATTAATTTCCCTGTCAAAATTAGTATCTAAGGGATTTCAAAACGAAGATAAAAGAATTAATGTTATTTCTGATTTAATGACTAAACTAGGAGAGGTTCAAGACGGGTTCAGAAATTCAATTACATCTTTAGGGTTCGCAATGAACCAATCGGTTCAATTGGGATATGTCGAATTAAATTTTAATGCTGATTTGGTTAGGTGGTTATCGAGTTTTTTCCTGTGGAACGAACAAATTGAAGGGATGTATAATTTAGCCAATGCTTTGGGCCATTTTGAAAAGGGATACCTTTCACCTGGAATCATCCCACCTATTAGTATAAGAAAAATTCTTTTATCTCTTATGGAGAAGTTGTCAGAAAGTGGAGTTAAATTAATGTATGGCATAAAGGACATAAATAAGTATTATACAGTTCCGCTCGTAAAAGCAGTATATTCTGGGACTGAAAGTGCAATAGTGGCATTAAAAATACCTATAGCCCGAGAAAATATGGAATTTAACCTTTGGGGACTTACGTATGGTCAAAATGATGTTGGAAATGGGGTTTACATGCAGGTTAATCCTAAGTACGA
This sequence comes from Trileptium ribeirensis, assembly GCA_030248225.1. Lineage (NCBI taxonomy): Eukaryota > Metazoa > Nematoda > Enoplea > Enoplida > Thoracostomopsidae > Trileptium > Trileptium ribeirensis. The sequence goes on from JASANE010014754.1 coordinate 964, forward strand.
TTTACTGGGTGTAAATAAAGACAATTCTCAATTTATACTTTTAAAAAGGAAACAGCTTGAAGGCTGTATTGGATCAAAATTTCGGCGGTGTCCGCTAGTATTCCCTATTGTTCCAGCATCTAGTAATGTGTGTGAGATCGAGCTCTTTTTAGAGAAAAATATTATAACAAAAATTTGCGATATGGTAATTACCAGAAATAAAAGCCCGATTCAGGCTTTTGACCTAACCCGAGGTTTTTGGTTTATGGCTGCTGTGCATTCGGATTGGCGTTTGTTTTGCGATGGGAAGGTCCCCAGAAAAGTTAAATCCTGTTTTCAATGTATAATTAAGCTACCATGTGGGTGTGGAATGACCATTGGTGGAATGACCCTTCCAACTCGGAGACATGGTTGTGGTCTTACAGTTTATTCGAACGACACTCATTTAGCAGAAAATCTTATATTCGAACAAACAATCCAACAGTATTAAGTAATAGCATTTGGCCGGGATTTGGGTTGATTTTACCCAATTTAGTGAATGTTAGTAACTATTTTCAAAGTAATTTAAGACCCGACACCAAAAGTGTGGTGAACTTAACAAAATTTCAAGAAAACGTGATCAACCAGAATCAGTCTTTTGTATCCGAGGATATAGCCCTGCAGAGATACGTAGAGTATAAAATTTCTAATATTGAAAATCAAAGATCCTCCAGTTGGGTTTATGTCATTGTTTTGGCTATTGGAGAAGTTATTTTATTTTTTCTATTGTTCTTACAGGTTTTTAGACCCTCATCCAATGCCCCCACAATCGTTATGGATCAGTCAGGTAAAAGGGATACTAAACCGGATAAGCCCACTCCCGGTTGGGTAAGCATTCGGTACCAAAACGCAAACGTAAGGCTTCAGATTTTGAAGTGGTAAATTACGATTCTGCTCTTGCAGATCTTCAGGAAGTAAATGACCATTTTGAGGCCTTGAAAAAACTTAAAGAGGAAAAACCCAATGAATGTGTGTCTTATATGTAGTGGGTGTGCAGATCTCTCTCTTCACGCTTGTGTAACTGTAATATAAATTTTTACTATATTTAATGTAAATGGGTATTCTGGCATATATCTTAGGGATTTATTTTATCAAACAGTTATGGCGTATATACTTCAGGTCTTAATTTACAATAGCAAAGGGCGTAGTTAGGTAATTACTTGTAACCTCTTGTGATTTTGTGTAATATTTGTCTAAAAAACGTAGTGAGCTGGTATGGGTGAATCTAACCAAAACAGAACCATAAAAATTTATGATGAAGGTTTTTTTGGCCCAAAACTGTTTATATTTTTTTCCTTTCACTAACTGCAATACCTTTTAGTGGATCAGGGGCTAGGCCATACCTGATAAGTATTTTCAACTGCGTTATTAGTGAGTTTTTTTAATCGATGCATATTTCAGGACCAGTGAGTAAAATTCTCGAAAATGATCGGCATCGCCAGACGCATGAAATTGGCGTTCGGTATTAAATTGGGCTTAAGCAGATACAGCCTTTTATATGTGAGTGAGGGTACAAACAACATAAATTTGTAAGGGTGTATAGATAATATATGAGTTATTGGGCTACAAAATTTCATACGAAACAAACAGGCTGCCTTATTTTCTCTCACCAAAATTAGCCAAGTAGTTGTATGAGAATTATTGGTCAAGCCGTTCTCCGTTAAAATTATCGTTGGGGTCGTAGATGTTTTTGGTCGTGTGTTCCAAAAACATTGAGCTTTTAATTTTGGTTGTATTACTATATGTATTGTTGTGCCCGAGTAAGGGTTTTAGTTGTTGCAGATATGATGTGGAGAGGAGGATAACACAACGGTAAGATAAGGTTTTAATATTATTCCAAGGAAAACGAAAACCCTCACCTTTCGGACAAATTATAATGTGTAAGGCTCAGGTCCTGCCCAAGAAATTAAGTTTCGATAAGTGAAACCCCAGAATTGATGTACTTCGTTAGGTAAAAACTAAAAATTCAAACTAAAAAATCTATTTAATTTGTGAAAAAAATATTGGCCGATAAAATTTTAGAAAATCAGTTAAAAATTTTAAAAATGGATTTTTCAAAATTTTTCCTAATTTCGGTGATTTATCCTGCTGGTCCTAGGTGGGTGACTACGCTCATTTTTTTCTCGAAAATTTACTGCTGCTTGCTGGGAACCTGAGAACAGCGCGTTCAAAATTTACTAACGGTGCTCTCCAGACACTTGAAAAACAAGTGTCTCCTGCCGCCCGCACTGTGCCAGCAACCGGGGGAACCCCTACACCGTAGGGCGCGTTCCAGTCTGAGTGAGTTTCTCTTTGTTTGCTCAGTCAGACCGACCCAGCACTGACCAGTAGAGGCAGTACGACAGGGGCTGGGAACAAGCAGGATTGGTCGGGTGGACATATGGGAGACCTTATTTTGTTTCCGTGTTTTTGTTAGACCCTCAATAAAAATATCCTAAACCTTAGACTTTATGTTCGTCTAGCATGTCCTTTAGATATGTGTTCTTTATACACATTACCGTCTGTGCTCGGCTAGGCTCCGGATTAACGGCCATCTAGCCGCGTGTATGCAGTGCATCTTGTTTTCAAGGGGGTAAAAAATGTATTTTAAAAATACCCAGGGAGTCTCGCAAACCTGTACCTATTTTCATGCAAACTGAATATGTTGTACTTTATCAACAAATTGTTTGCGAACTGGGCTCCGGTTTAGTGGCCATCCAGTTCGACTTTGCTTGGGTGTATATGTACCTCAAGGGTGAAGTCCCGTGCAAAAAAAGAGGGAAAAATAGGATTTTCTCAAGTGAAAACTAAATATGTCGTTTTACCAAATCACATTTGTGTGTGCACTCTTGGTGTTTTGTGCCTTTGCACTATCGTGTGAAATTTTTTATCTCAGTCTAAAAACTCAACTCAATAAACCCAAAGGTATTTTGAACTTATCACTAGAATTTATACCCAACGATATTGCACAAGTTTTGTAGTCACATGCGCTTCGAAGCTTTTAAATAATATTACAAATTACTTTGACATGTAAATTAGTCGTATGCGTGAGGCAAAGGCTTGCAGATGGAAATATTATTTTAGACTCGTCTTTATAGGAAAAAATGGCTATACCTTTTATAGAAATTTTGGCAAGTTATGTCCAATAAAATTGCCCTTAATGTGAATAAAATATGATCGGTTTGCTAAAATATCTATAACTTGTACTGAAATTTTGGTCAGCTGTCATATAAAATTGCTCTTAATGTCAATAACCTATAATCCGTTTCTTAAAGTAGTTAGCATTATCTGAATAAACCCAAAAAAAAATTTCATCATATATTGTAAAAGCCCAGCTAGGTGAATAATAAAATGAAATAGGACACTAGAAAAATCCAGTCTTTTTATGGTAGTTTTATAATTGTATGCTCAATCGTTAGGAAAAAATTACGTTTTTTTGAAAACACCATTTAATAAAGCTGCAGTCACTAGCACCTATACCCTATGCAGGCTACCACATCACGTGGGCTATGCTGCAAAGTTTGACAAAAGCAGAAAAACAAACAAATCAACTAACAACCAATAAATCTACCATTTCAACCTCATATCTTCGCAACTTTCTTCCACAACAACTACTTACAGCTTTGCAATAGCAGCAATGCAATACTAATAACAATAACAGAATGTATACACTTCGGTACGTAAATCGACACTCAACATTCGTAGTGCTTATATTATAAATAATTGTGAAAACACGACACTTTTTTTGTCATGAGAACATAAGGCTTCATATTAATACGCATTATTTTTTCGGAATTTCCTTTGCTGTTTGTAAAAAACTCTATTACAAGAAAAAGCACAACATTCTTAATGAAAATTGTGAGTTTATATGCACAAGCCCTCATAAAAGAATCTAGGTTGTAATATACTGAATATATATATTAAAATGTGTAATATGTGAAAGAAATATAGGCCGTGGCGGTTCGTAATGAAAAACAGAAGAATATCGAATATAACAGCTGTATAACTGCTACGGAAATCGGGCAAGGACAGCTTAGTTGGATGAAGCGCCTGCTTGCGGATCTAAAAGTGGGATGTCACGGGTTCAAATACCACGCTAACGCAACCGGTCCGGCCATTGCGTTCCATAACCCTTCGCCAAGCAGCTAGAACTAGACCTAGGTGCAAAACATATAACTTATAATAAATCTAAATAAAAGGTTGTTTACCTAACATGAACTCTTTGAAGTGGGAAAATTAATTTGGTTTAAGTGAAATAACTTAATATATAATAAAGTTAACGCTGAATCTTCAGTATTGATTGTGCTGTAGCAAATGGTGTCACTGAACTATTAAAATAACTAGAAGATGAAAAAACCTAGCTAAATGAGATAACAACAGCGCCGGTTCAATTCAATAAACTCCTCAGTTTTCATTGCGTTTCGTAATATGCGCTGCCCCTGTTCGGTATATCTTAAGATTAGGCGGTGACAATTAATAATATATGTATAGAGAAGACAATCTAATTTTAAAACATTAGCATCTATTTACATCTTAGCCGCAGTCATTGCCAGTTAGTGGTACTAATGCTTCGTGTACTAGTGAGTCAGTATTTTAGAAGTCCCCAGTATAAAGTAAAGTATGTCTCACATTATTGTTGAGTTGATAATGGAAATATATCGAGTATAGAAACAAACGGCTATATTCGTCTAGTTTGAAAACAAGATTTGGTTTAAGGTTTTAATTCTTTTAGCGATTTAAAACGCTTGAATTAGATGTTAACATGAAAGTCTGGAATATGATGCAAATTAAATTAACATTCGTAAACACATACACAAACAGTGTGGATTCCATCCTGCAGTTTTTGCTTTGAAGCATTTAAACATAATTGAAACAGGATTTATTTGGATATATCGATGTCCTATTAAGGTAATGGAAAACGTTGTATAAAAGTTTTTTTGTATAAACACTTCGTTTTAGGTATGTTTGCATGTTTATTAATGTATACGCTTATATTTTTCTATGTTTGTTATGAGTATATGCTGTAGATAGACCTTGGAAAGTGGATCACGTTGAATTATATAATACTTCCAATGTCATCACGAGAATATTTTATCGATAAACCACAGTTGTAATACCTGGGGATGTGTCTGCGTGCAATGGTTGAACGTAATGGTAATGATGTTATCAGGATGACGTTGTGCCAAAAATGATGACATTTATGCTGTTTGATCATTATGCACATACAATTGTGGACGAAATGAGTTCCTTTGCCTCCGATTACTAGTAAATAGGCCAGCATCTACACCACATAATATTTCGTTAATCTCATATTCGCGGGGGTTTGTTCAATTACTACGTGCGTATGTTATGGCTACGGTATATCTATAGGGAATGTGAAAACTTTTATAAAGAACGATTGGCGGGATTTTGTAGTATTATGGTGCAGCATGGCGGGGTTGGTTAACAGTGCGGCGGTTGATTGGTTTCAACGTGGTAGACCTATGGACAATGTAAAAAAGACTATTTCGTTAAAAGAAGACCCTGACTGATATAAATTATTGCCGTATAATGAATGATTGCTTTCATTGATTTGTTAGTAATTGAATTTTGAGTGAATGGTTGCATTTTATTGATTGTTGTTTGCGATGTAGATAATGGCATATTAACAAAAGTTAGGAAAATTTGGGGACAAATTTTTGCGTGACGGAGGGGGTAATGTAACGATGTGTTGCCGTGGGAAAAGTTCCATCGTGTAAAGCATATGGTCTTATGTCATATCTGTAACCGCTATAAGTGATGAACTACGGTGGAAAAGTGTAGGCCTTGTGTGTAATATGTATGAGTTGTTTTTTTTTGTTTACTACATACCTACATTTCGTGTGTTTACAACTGTATAATTCATTAGTGGTTTTTTATATGTGTGCAGTTGTTTGCCTTCTCCATTACGTGCGAACCGCGTGTAATTGAATGTAAAATGTTTTGCTTGTAAGTTGTTTGTTTTGTGCATCATGTGTGAGGCGTATGTAATATGTGTAATTGCTAGAAAATTGCAATAGTTTTGAGATCACAATTTCCCATCACATTAAAATAAAACTTTTAAGTACTATAGAAATCATCTCAAAGTGGACAGGGGGGATGATTTGGGCATATGCGAATTTTGATGCAAATGCCATAGGGCACATTGTGGATTATACATACCAAATTTGGCATCATTTGGCCCACCCGTTAAAGAGTTACTTGTCATATTCCCTCGGTCATTTCTGGTCATAAAAATTCCATAGGTTCTTAAAATTATTAAGTTTAAGAGAGTGAAAAATAATACAAAATTTTAAAATTTGTGTGCTAGGGCTACAGTTTAGGTACCTATCGGATTTGAGTGTAAGCCCTGGGTGCCTTAACTATTACACTTACATTAGCGGAAATGTAAGTGTATTTCTGTTGGATTTTCCAAATTTTGTTTTGAGTTAGGGATTCCTAGAATTTCATAAAAAGATATTCTCTAACGCGCAAATTGTCGTTTAAGTTTGGGAGCGGATGTCTCAATTCCAAGAATTTCTAATGCTTAACTGTGTAAACCTCGCTTTAAAGAAATTCCTAGGTTTCTGGTCCGGGATAAAAGTTTATTTAAGCTCACGCGCGCTAAGCTTAGGCAATTCATTTCTTCAATCGGTGGTGCAAGTTACACGCATAGAGTCGAGTTGTTCAATCGGTGTGATTGTGTATCGTATACTGTTTGCTTATCCTGTACTTAATATAAGTAAGTATACATTGTTTCTTTATTGTATGAGTTTGTGTTTTACATGGTGTTTTGGGTTAGTAAAGATAAAACGGGCATTGATATCTCGAAGAGAACCTGGCTGGAATACATACTACCCCCTTGGCGAGTAAATGAAAATCCCACCATTAAACAAAATAAAAGCTGAGCATAAAGTTGAAAATTGACTGTTGTTAGTTAGTATCCAAATTGAGTAACCTTTAGTCTTAGGTAGGACTCACGCGGGCTACAGAACCCAACCGTAAAGCCAAAAGAGCAGAATTTCAAAAGGAAAAACAAAACATCGACGACAACCGCCAAACAACTACTTTCCACGGTTAAAATCTTGACTGGTCCCAGTTTCAAAAGGGTACCGTCTCCTTTTATAGTACCCGCCGCCCCCTTTTTCGTTGCTACATATACCCACAAATTCCAAACTTTTAAAATAACTTCTAAAATAACAATAATATGAAAGCGCAACGAGCGAATGAACAAACAAAACATTTAGGTATATTTATTTATATACATCTACGTCGCCCTGCTATATTAGGCCAGCCCCTAACGGCTCTCAACAACAACAGTGTGGCCAGCACCTATACGTGGCCGAGGCTCGCCAAGAAAACAAAACCGCACGCTGGTCGGTGCGGCAAAACTTTTAGGAGCAAGATATAACGGCGCTCAGGGCGCTGTTTTTTCATAGGGATACCGGCACATTTTTGCCGATATCTCGTGAACGAAAGACAGCAGGCGGTCGGGGGCAGGACCAGAATCATGCCCTGGCAGACCGGCTGCTGAAGAAGTTAAAATTTTAATTGTATCTCCCACGAGAGTTCCATTAGAGGCAGATGTAGGCGAGCAAAACCCAAAAGTTTGGTGCCCCATTTGAGTTTAGGGGATCCTGAGCGGACCCGTGGGGGTGGGCGGCCCCGGTTTTCCACTAAACAGTTAGGATGGGTCCCGATAAATGTCCCGGGCTCCAAAAATCAGGAACTTTTAATTATTTTGGATGCCCTATTGGACGTAGAAATCGGAGGCTTAAGCGCCTGTTCGGGGGTCCGTAAGTATTTAGGGGAATCAAATTTTTTGACCCGCCGGAACAATTTGACACCCTTAGCGAGTCCTTAAGATAGTTTAGTCAATCCCGTCCCCCTAAGTTTAGCAGAAAACCCAAATTTGAACTTTTACCTTTAAACCCTAAAATAATGTCCTAGAAATTTCGTGCCCGGAAACATTCAGTATTTCAGTTCTCCGAAGCCAAAAATTTGATTCGGCCCGCCTCTTAGAAATTTTTTGTTGATTCGTCATGGCATCCTCCAACCCTGTAGTAATATGTACTAGGACCAGTTCTGGCCCTAAGGGATCCCAGTTGCACCACTCTCGATGTTCACCGTGGTGCCCGGACAACCCCGGCTTACACGACTCCCCGGTGGACCCTAGTCTGACCGAGGGGAATCGCTTAGCTTAGCAGGCTGCCGGCGGGTTTACCAGGGTATTCGGCCTGGCCCCTATGATGGCCCACTTGTCTAATGGTATGAAGGTCCCCCGAGGGAGAGTCAACCCTTAAGCCTGCTCACAGGTAATAAGGCTGACTCGCCTTTCCCTCACTATCCACTTAATCCCCTAAGCGGGGTACTCCGGTCCTAGTGAGATTTCCCGGTGGTGTGTCCCTATGCACTTTGTTTCGTTTCTAATCTTAGAGCGTCGCACCACCTGAAGCCTAGACTGTAAGCACGCACAAATCCTCAAGGGCCTAGTCGAGGTATGTTCTCTGAATTTTGATTACTTATTATAACACAGGGGCACTGAGGCGGAGGCCCAGTCCCTTGAGTGTCAAGATTCTAATTACCACTCATACGTGTCGGCCGGCAGGCTATGCGGAGCGTTGTTTTCGGAGAGGGTTCCGCGATGGTGAGCCTCTCTGCCATTTCATAAAAACGCGGACGTAGTGCGGTGCGGAGAGAAGCTGGCGGGCTCGGACAGTGGCTTCGGAGGATATGCAAGATTCCTAACTGCTACGTAAACTGACACACGATTCAATTGTTTTACTCTTGAATCTTTTCCTGCTCATTTTCGACACACTTTATAGAAGAAAGAATAGCGCCCAATCGGGGCATACGACAACTTATTTACAACATATAGTAGATGATAAAATTTTTATTTCGAGTACCCTGCAAGATACCCTGACCTACATTTTTGCAACCCCATTTTCTAAACACGATCCAAAAAAACTTTTGATTGAGCCTTTTCGAACATGACACCCGAAGGAGTTTGATTGAGATAGACTAAACGAAATTTTCCGACGCTGATGAGTTTCCCGAGATTTTCCGATGACGATCTCCTGTCAATTTAAGGTTGGTTATCTACCAGCCCGCGATACTTTACTCCATTGAGTAGTTGGACTTCGAAACAAACCGGACCGAAGAATTTAGAATTTTACACAATTTCAACAGCGACTGGAGTGGCACGCGAACGGCGTAATTAATCCGAAACTCGCTCCCATAGGGCTCCGGGAACGGGTGCCGACGTGGCTTCTCCCCGTAGTTGCGCGGTTAGAAAAGCCACATCCCACCACAATTTGACGCGATTTAGCTCACCGCCAACTCCAGTCCCTGTCTTGTTCTATGCCCAGCTGATGAACCTCCTAGAAATTTTGATTAGACTCTGGCCCGCAGTCGTTTGCATCGCATACTAGCCAGAATCAGCAAGAACACAGCGAACGAATGGGGATTCGACGCTGTAGCTCGATTTCATACAAACGGGGGACAACTCGTGTTGCCCGAGGATGCAAACGGCTGCGTCCCAGTGTTACTCCTATCACCACATGTAAATTTGGCTGAAATTTTCGAAGCAGCTTTTAACCAGGCCTATTTGCACTACAAAAATTTCGCAACCTAAGTAGTTCATGAGAAGTACCTTAAAACGACATCACTTGCCTTAGCCTAGAAATTTTGCTTCGTACCAATTACCCTAGAATAGAAAATTTGATCACTCCTCGGATCTGTGAAAGACGGAAAACGTCCGAGGAGCGAGGAACTAGTCGAAATACTCGTGAACATAAATTCTTAAGCGATTTTGCACAATTTTGCAAATTTTAACGGGACCCGACCCTTACGGGCGCGCGGAGCATCCTTCCGACGCTCCAACGCCCGCAAGGGCGGCCCTTACTAGAATCAAAACAAGTATCATAACCAGGGGAGGCTCTCCACCGTGGGGGCACGGCGAGAAACCACCCCTAGGATACCGAAAAGCAAGCAGAAAAGAAAAACAAAAAGGCCCTAATAAGAACGAAATTTTAAAATTGGCGACAACCGCCAAAACCTACTAGAGAAAAGCCGACTGGTCCCGATCGGGGAATCGGGCAGTCTCTTTTATACTGTATCGATGTGATCTGTCGTCTACACGGTTTGGCTTACCGCCAAAACTTTAAATTTAAAAGTTTAAACTTATCGCGGGCAGTTACAAAGAACGTATGTGGTACATAATACACACAAATAAGCTACAGCACAAACGGCTCGGGCCACATAACGATACATATATCAACAGTTTGTCGGCGACGTTTATAAAAGCCTGCAGCCTACAACAATGACAGCGTTCGTCCCCTGGTCAATAATAGCGACAGAGGCCCAGTCGTACGAGCATTGGCAGACCACGTAAACAACCCAAACCTCGCGCTGGTCGGCGCGAGGTTTTATTTTTGGTAGAATATAAAAGCGCTCTAGGCGCTGGAAATGAACTAAGATTTTCATAGATTTTTATTTATATTTCAGGAACAGAGAAGGGTAGGCGGCCGGGGGCGGGATCATATCCATGCCCTGGCTGGTCGCCTACTCAGGAGAAACTTTATTTTAATGTGATTCCGCTAGGGGGCCCATTAGAGGCCGTTTTATCCGTTCAGAATGATGACATTTTTGGCTCCCAACGGAGTTATGAGGGTCCCGTGGAAATCCGTTGGGGCGGATGGCCCCGATTTCCCTTGAACTGGTTAGTATAAGATCCAATTGAGGTACAGGGCTTGAAAAATTGGGAACTTTTGGTTTAGGATGTGGTGATTTAGGGCCCTAAAGTATGAGAGTTTAAACGCGGGATCGGGGGTCCATAAGTACCGACGGGCTAGGGTTAGGTTGACCCGCAGGAATAATTTTGAAGCCTTAATGATCCCTTACCACGATGTTATCACCCCCTTTTGCCTAAACATTAAAATATCCCAAAATTTGCAAAATCATAAAGTACCCCCTTTTTAAGTTGAGTTTAGTCATTCGGTCGTATTTTCATAGCATCCCTTAAAACTTGAAACAACTATTCACAGTATCCATGAAATATTTATATGTGCACAAAATAATTCTTCGCCTCCCCGCGCGTCAGGATAGGTTCCCGAGATCGAAATCAAAATAAAAATCCCCTTTCGAATTTTGATAAGGATCCTGCACTTTACCTCGGTCCATCCTGACACACAGGGGCATAGCCGAATTACCCTGCACACCTTAGAAACAAATACAATTCACTTATTTTGGGTAGGGATGCGCACCGGAGTCGACCTTGGGGCACTTGATTGACAGAGTTGTTAAATCAAACAGTGAAATCTTTTCCCTTGTCCCCGGCCGATCCGACTACGCATCCGTACATCCCCAAATACAAATCAATAGCATAGTTATGCAGATTATCTATAAACAGTAATGATCCTGGGTTCGATCGGATACCTCCACCATAAAATTTAACTATGTATCTATCGTCTATAATCGCGGACCTCGGGTTGGTGGAGCGTGATTATACAATTATAGCACACACACAAGTATAGCATTTGTTTTATTCAATACAATTATTATAGATAATGCATCAATAAATCCATGGATCACGCTCCACCGGTATCCGATCACCCGTTGTCCGTTAAAGTTTAAGCCCTTTTTGGCCTGGTTTCGAATGTTTGGGATTTAGCGTAAAAACTCGGGCTGTTACAATATAGAGATACATATCCCGAACATACGTAACACGTATCAAATCAACGCACGGCAGATGCTAATAACGATAACTATTCGACGTGTGCGCCGGGAGCAGGACCGAGGCAACTATTCTTTGTCGGGTGGTTAAAATTTGCTGTGATATCCGTTGGCCCCCCCGGCCTCTCCGAACGCACACCCGTCCTGTACAACAAGTGTAACAGCCCCAATTTCACGAAAACGATAAAACGTTAAAAGTGCACTAAACTTATAGGGAATGAAGGGAACGGACGGCCGGATACCGGTGGAGTGTGACCTCTGTATGAATTTGTTACGTAACTGTGCAGTATTGTATTAATTTTGAAATAAACTTTGTATTTCATTTCCATTGCGTTTATAAGGTCACACTCCACTGCCCGAAGGTGCATGGGGTGATTTTGGCACCAAATATGAAAGAAAGGATCACGGGTCCGGTCGATCCTCAAGAAATAAATGGATGTCGTGTTTTGTGTATAAACTATTCCGTGTATTATACTACATGATGTTATATTTGTTGTAAAGGACGGGTGTGCGTTGGGAGAGGCCGGGGACCAACGGATGTTTCAGAGATTTTTGGTGTTACACGAAAACTGGTCGCCCTGGGCCGATCCCAGCGCCTACGCCGAAGAGTTGCGGGAATTTACATGGTATCTGCTGTGCCTATATTGTACATCATGTATCTACAATTTATATATGCAGTCAAGGATTGGCAGGATGAGGGCCGAAAACTTGTACATACGCATTGGAACAAAATTTTCGGGCCTTATAGGGAGCAAATCTCGGGCACAAAATTTTCTAAGCTACTATTTTAGGGTGCGAAGCGAAAATTCAATTTTTGGGTTTTCCTACAAATTTTAGGGGAACGGGGGTGACTGAACCCTCTTGAGGACTCTACTGGAGTGCCAATTGCCCCAGCGGGTCTAAAAATTCGGATCCTTGACCACATGTACCGAGTCCAAGTAGATGACGTATTGCTCTTCAGCAGATATAGTGCTATGAAAGTCAAAATACTGTCCACTATACATTCACATGAGGCTAACAGTGAAACCTACATACGTTTGAGCGTAACGCAATAAATATCAGGATATAAAGTACCACTTTGAGCATCCAGAATGTTTCACACCGATTTTGACTCAACTTGAAAGCATTATTAGGTTGTAAAATTTCGTCATCCGTTTTAGCAAGCTGTCCCGCAATCACAGATCATCTATGTAACATATATCTAAAATGGTATTGAAACTTTAATGCCTCTAGACTAGTAGAACATTTACAGGGCAGCGAAAATTATACACATTTCGACGCCGTTGTCTTAAAGTAAAGACAGCCAAATATCATTCATCACGCAGTAACATTTACAGCTTCCAAAAAAAGCCTATCAAGCGAATATCAGCCTATTTTAGCGTCATATTTTCAGAAAAATTAAAACATACAACAGCAGCTTTGGTGACTTTCATAAATGAGCAATGATAGAAACCACCAAGCGTTGTGGACGCAGCTTGCTGTACCTGAAACAGAGTATTAATTATTATTAGCTAAGGCGATTTGAATGGGATCTTCGAACATGGTAAAATCTGCAAATTATTACACAATATTTATCGGAAATTATAACTAGTATTTCGCTAATTGGGTGAAACGGAGCGACCTTGGGTTCATTTTTCAGCTTATCACTTTGTTTAATCAACTGTAACAGACTGCGTTTGAAACATAAACCACTCTAACCGCCTCTTGAACCTGAACCCATTGAAAATCCTAAAACCCCGTCGACCCTTAATCCATCGAAAACAACAGAAAACGCATCAAGTAATTAAGCCATCGTATTCGGCCTACCGGAAACTCCATGCAGATAATTTTTGGTGACCTATACGCAATACGTCACCAAAAAACTGAAGACAAAATATATTCTGGAAATCGGGTTCATTGACCCTAAACCCAATGAAAACCAATGAAAAGGGATAAAATATGCATGCTGGACTCGAGATCCGAGACATTATATTTAGTATAAAAACTCGAGACCAAATCATTATATTTAGTATAAAGAAAAACCTCTATATAGACTGTTTTTGATACCATGTACCATTTTGCTGAAGATCGACTATTTCTTGCAAATCGGGTTCATTGACCTTACACGCAATGAAAACTTCTAAAAACGTATAAAATACTCGTGCTGGACTCTTGATAACCAAACCATAGTATTCAGCCTATCGAATTGCCTACATAGACAATTCTTGATGACCTGTACGCCCTACGTAACCAAACAATAACTGAAGACAGACTATATTCCGGAAATCGAGTTCGTCGATCGTAAAACCCTTTAAACCCAATGAAAAGGCAAAATATATATTCAATGGTAGGTAGCAAAACCATCGTATCCAGCGTGATAACATGATTGGCACTCATTGTAGGTATAAGCAAGCAACAACTCGATAAAATTTGAAAAATCGCTATTACTTGCAAATGGTCGGCGAACCAAATTCGGATTTACAGTTGCCAATCGAGTGGTCCCACTAAATATCGTGGTCAGCTAAGTTGTAGATTTCGATGATCTATGTGGTCCATTTTCGATAGGAAGACTGTGTCGCGAGATATTGGCTGCGAAACACTGCTACACGTATGACCACATTTGGCAAAGAATCCTTAAAAACTTCTTTTTGCTATTCTGACCCGGAAAATGGCGCGGAGCTGTTCGCGTTCAACTATAGGGCATACAGCCATCAATTTTGCAATCAAACAAAAAAATTGTCGAAATCCATCCATCCGAAAATAGGTTATGAGTGAAAGCGACAGACAAAAAAGAAATTTTCACGATCTTCAACAAAACGTCCACAATTAATAGTATTCACCATGTTAAGTAGTCAATGCCCTCAAATGGTTGTAACGAGACTAAACACTGATGGCGATACATATGTAACAGACGTGACGCCGCTGCATTGCGCAATTCCAAAACGCAATGCCCGTACGACCCTAGGAAGGTCTCTAGAGAGGTTGGCTCTGCCACCTGCTCACAGGCCAAAGAGACCATACCACTATTCCTAATCCTCGTTCCACCTAGAAGTGTCAATGAGATCGATGTTGCTTAATTTGGCCAGTATCCCCCACTATGGTCGGACAATACCTAGACGTTTAACGTTGGATCGCGTAATGGACCGATTGGATTTTCTTAGCGGAAGTCCTCGGGGAGGTTTCGCGTAGCATGAAGCGTACTTATTCCGGTTCATTAAGGAAGCGGCGAGCCACGCTAAGGCTTGCAAGCCTGAACGGGGGTCGTTGACTAAGTCGACGATTTCGAACGCCTTTCAATACGTATCGCTACATAGGACATCGAAACGCGTTGACACTATGGGTTGTTCAAATCATTATTTGTTGATAAGCAAATCGCACACTTACACACGACATGGGCAACGATTATTACAGCAATGAAATAGTACAACCAGTTAATCCTATTCACGTTATAGCCAGGTGCGTTCGCTTGAACTACGGTTGGGGTCGGAGTAATAGCGTCGGAGTCCTCGTCCTTTTAATGGAACGCTTACAGCCGTATAGATCAAATCGGACTCGTCGATTCCGCTAAGTCTGTAAGCGTCGGCTGCGCTTACCCTACTCGACACAGGCTTGTGCAACGAAAACGACAAAAGAATGAACTATTGTCACGACGCTCAGTTATGGAAACGCCACGACTGTTCGTGAGATACTAGCAGGGAAATTCCAGTTGACTGGTTCATGTAAAATAAAGGCGGCTAATCGAGTATTATTATGCATAATGTCGGGCTTTGGATTAAACGAACACTTCGAGGCGACGAAAGGAAGGCAAACGGGGAGAAAATCGGTGGTTCGAATTTGCTCATCCTAATGTACTGGCCTGTCCACAGTGGGGGGTGGGGGGACCCCCACACTTTCTAAATCCCACCATGTTCGTTCCACCCACTCGGCCGAAACCCCCCATGTTCAACTAATGCCAAAAAATTTTTTATGTCTAAAAATTTATCTTTTTGTTTGCAAATTGTTTTTAAACATTATTTACCTCTATGTATAATGCTAAAATATCGTTTTTTAACTAGAAAATACATTCACGCTAGTAAAAATGCATTAAAATATGGAAATATTTAGTATTTTTAAGCAAAATTTATACCCCCATTTTTAATTTTCCCCCGAGAATGAACGTGGGGCCCCCGAAGTTTCCACCCCACTTTTCGGAGAGCTGTGGACAGGCCAGATCTACATTCTTAATTATAACAATAATATAAGTACAATAAGGGTGCCTATATGGCAATAATAACTGGTCATCATAACGCCAATAATATACAGTAAAATGGGTAATGGCTAATAATAGGATAATGGTAACAGTACATTCATGGTTATAGATATATACATATACACACGTTAATGGTAACGACGACAAGTGGTGTGACAATGCCAGTTCGCATAATCGACTAAACCAGGGGATCATACCGCCGTATATCAGAGCTCTTCACAGACAGTGTCACACTCGTGGCTACTCTAACACGCATACACACGCGCATTGGTAAAAAGAGAATGTTTTGGGTCTCCAAGTGCGCTCGGAACCATGGACTTGAAGACTTGATTCAGGTGACAATTATTATTGTACGACAAAATTCGTAGAAGTTACCCATTGTTACGTGGTAAGGGTTGATTCATCTAGTAACAATCCAGCATAGATCTGTTATACATAATTAATACAGAAGGCCCCATGGATAATTTTTATTCATAGAGAACTACACAATTTTACAATAAAAATGTTTGTTTATTCTAGTAAAGATAGTCATTATTTGTTTTAGCTTAATTAAAAAGTAACTAATTTCAATTAATATTCGTACCAAGATTCGAACAAACTAAAAAATATTAACTAATTTTGATTTATTACAAGTTTTAAATTTATTGCGAACAATGGTGTAGTGGAATATAAATTGTACTATAAACATCGAATGGAACCACTTTGTCTATAATTGTTATAGTCAGAAAAATACAACTCAACATACCTCTATTTGTGGATCTCGAAGCATCGAATAGAGTAGTTCCTCGATAACCAGCCGGTCTTTCTCCTTTTGAAACAGGAATAAATTCGAAAAAACGGCTATTTGCAAGTAGTGCAGAAGAGATACTCGAGCTTTCCACCAGGCGAACTTCGAAACCTGTGAAATAAATTATTGTGCATTAAGCAACTAGCGTTGACCAATAACTCGCGCAGCTAGACTGGGTTCAGTGACTATTGCACGCCTCCAAAATCGAGGTTCTCAAAGTGCTTACACGCTGAACAAAATAGTACTACAAAATGTCGTACATACAGTTGACGAGCTTCAGTCAGTAGGAAAAAATGCTGTTCATTGAACTAGAAATAAGGTAACTTGACTTCAGTTATTCTGTACGACTTGCAACAGGTAAACACGTCACGTTTGTCAGATTAGCATCCATGGTTGCAACAACAGATTGCTTACGATTTATGCGGTAAAATGATCATTAGTGCTATAAATTTTAGATGCTGACAAGCAGAGAAGTCAGTGAAATTGTAGGCCTTTAATGTTGCTAATGGAATTCTCAGTGAATTAGTGAAACGAGTGAAGCGAAGAATTTTCACTGTTCAGAGTGGTAAATTTCCGCTGTGTCTGTTTCTGCAGTTTTGTGACGACACGCATAACTCAACTTCAGCTGGGTAGATTGACTCGCGCGATAGCTCATTTGAAAGCTTGAAATCTATATTTATGTACACACGAAGCCCGATTCCAACACCTTGCTCCTAAAAAAGGATCAAATGGGCGCGGGTGGGGTCCCGAATAAGCCAAAAAATCACGTTACTTTACTGCAACATCACTGTAACTCGACGACCGGTGTAGCTATCAGAGTTAATTTGGGCTCATTTTGTAGAACAAAGAAGTCTCTATAAATCTATATATATTGCTTTGCTATGAGGTTCTCTAAGAATGCAAGATTTGGGTCAAAGCGCGTTCTAAAATTTGCCCATGAAACCCAAAATACATGAAAACGGTAATATCTCAGCAACCAGTCGAGATATATAAGTAAATTTGGTCTCATTCTGTAGAGCATTACATCCTCTATATAGCTGAAAATACTTATTTTGCTGCAGGGTTTGGGTCAAAAAGGGTTTTTCAATGGGCCCATGGGACGCAAAATACACGAAAATAGAAATCTCTAATCAACCGCTGGAGCTTGCCAGTGTTATTGTCTCATGTTGCAGAATAATTCAACCTCTATGTTGCTGCAAAAGTTGTGGCGCTACGGCCATCACAAAACAAGGATTTGGAAAAATGGGTTTTCAGTTAGCCCATGGGACCCAAAAAACATGAAAATGGTAATATATTTCCAACCGCTCGAGCTTGTGGGCATTACTGTCTCATTTTGTACAGCAATTCATGCTTTATGTGCTGGACAATAATTGCCAGGACAATAATCGGTATATCTTCTCAACTATACCAGCAACGGCGCTGATATTCGGTGGCTCATTTTGTAATTTAATGCGCAATATAGCTATGAATATCTCTCTAAATTACAAACTCAACACTCAGGATTCACCACCGTACCGATAAGACAAGATATCAGTCTAATTGAGTTCGGAGTGTCATCAAGGAATTCTCATTGGTCAGGACTGTGAAATGTTGCTGCGTATGTTTGTGGAGTTTTTTGGTATATAACTCAATTTCTGATTGGCAGATTAGGTCGCGCAACAGCTCATTGAGATATGGGTTGATAAACACCGGTTTCACAGATTTGACAAAGAACCCTTAAAACCTGCTATTTTAACCGCGAATATGGTGTCGGAGCTGTGTTCAGGTTCATCACTTTTACTATAGAACAAAAATTTTTTTGACATCCATCCACATGAAAATGAGTTGTCATGAGTAGCAACGACACATAAAACAAATGAAATTTTCACGATTTTCCCCCGGCTCTGCTCGCTTCACTCGATCGGTCTCAATCAAATCATGATAGCCTTTGGTTTTATTATCTCAGCATACCTAGCACACATCATCCTATCCATAAAGTTATTAAAAGTCTAAATTTATTACATCTAGGACAGAAAAAATCAACATTTTTACTTCACTGCCATCTTACGGCAAGCATATGTTTTAGGGACACGAATACAATCAGTGTAAGCTTTGGGTAGTACATATAAACCCTTGATTTACCAACATGCCCTAAGTCAAACAGCACAGTGCAAGGTATTATTACCTTCAAACACAATTCAATCACCCAATCAACTGCTCGCGGGAACAACAATGCACGCCCCATTTGTATCAGCTGAGTATGAGCTTCGCGTTTAAGTTCATCGTCCGACGTTTCATTTTCAAAATAGCACAGCATCGGCAAATAATCGAGAATATCGCGCGGTGCCGACTCATAGCCGTGAAGCCAGTGGGCATTGAGGAAGCAAAGCAATGTTTTGAATAGAAGAA
This sequence comes from Trileptium ribeirensis, assembly GCA_030248225.1. Classification (NCBI taxonomy): domain Eukaryota; kingdom Metazoa; phylum Nematoda; class Enoplea; order Enoplida; family Thoracostomopsidae; genus Trileptium; species Trileptium ribeirensis. The sequence continues at coordinate 20,094 of JASANE010014754.1, forward strand.
TCGCATCGGCCCTGCCGTTTTCAACCGAAACCAAACTTGCATTACTATTACTATTACTTCCGCCGCCATTAGCACTATGATTGTTGTTGTTATTTTGACAGCCTGCTTTTAACCTTGACGATTTCCCGCAACCACTCGGACTTGGCTGCGTAGCGCTGCTAGGCTCGATGCAATGATTAAAGATTGCAACTTCGTCTAAAAATCTAACAGTACATATTTGTAAACTTAAATGATAAAAAGATTACGAATCGAACACAAAAATTATTGTTACTTAATTAACTTTTTTATTATGTTACAGTAGTATAATTTATGTTACAGTAGTATAATTTATTATGTTACAGTAGTATTTATATGTGGGATTACACTTTACTGTAAAGCTTGCAGTTCGCCACATAAATAGTGAAAACAGTGACATGTCACAGAGCATCCGAGATTGATTTGGTGTCAGTAAATTGTAACCATTCCATTACTCATTTAAATAAAATGTTTTAGATTGTTAAGATATGAATAATAATTATGCATCATAGTATTTGAGCAAGCGTTATAATGTATCGGGACGACGGCGAATCATCAGAGGGAATTGAGAAAGGCATGCCAACAGTTTCGTTATTTATTTAAAGGTCAAATTTGAAAATTAGACATTTTAAAAGGCTCGTGACCGTAGGGCTATTAGTGCACGGCTGTTTATAGGGTTATTTCACGCTACGATGACCTTTTGGTCGGGGGGGGGGTAAAACTGGATATTTTGGCCAGTAGCACGTAAACGTGCAGGGAACTGGTAAAAATGTTACTTACGGTAGGAAGCGTCATTAGTTAGCTAGTTCAAACAAAAAAAATTTTTCGGCTTCACGCACGCCGTAAGAGGCTGGACATCCACATAAGTCCCAAATTGACAAAAATCGTAATGACTAATTTTACGACCTCTTTTTTTCGGGTAGTGTCGTGGCTCCGTGTTCGAAGTTATGGCCCAAATTCTTTTCTATGCAGGATTAGTCAGGTCTACACAACATTTTAATTGCATGATTTTCAAATCTACTCCAATCATGGAGTCACAGCTGTCAATATGGCATGAACCCCAGTTTTACCCCCCCCGACCAAATTCCTGTTTTGGTCATTGCTCGTTACTTATACATGCTACATAAACGTTGTTCATATATCATACCTGTCCCCTGGGTGCCTTTTGAAAAAATATTAACCCAGGTGCTTGCTGTTACTTACCCCAGCGCTAGGGTCAAAAGGTCGATTTTAGCACATTTGATTACCCCCCCCCCGACCGTTGCTAGTTAGGGGTATGGTGGAGTCAGTAGAAGTCAATTAATTTGTCTGTTATGGTTCTTTCCAATCACGAAGCGAATGGTGAAACGACCTGAGCTCTATCTCGCGCCCGACCTGTTGATCTCAGGCTTTTACCCACCCCCGACCACACTTTTACCCACCCCCGACCACCACCAAAATGTGGAAAAATCGAACATACGATGTTATTTCGAGGAAATTTCACGCTTTTGGTTCATAATACATTGTGGCAATACATTTGGACGACATATGTCGCAAAATTATTTTTTTTAAATTCTAAATTTACCCCCCCCCGACCATGGTCTCAGGCATGTACACTGGCAGTTGATATGAGCTGCCATTTTGTACCCTCATAGTGGAAATTGTGGTATAGAATATCTTACATACCGTTTTCAAGTTAACTATGCTGGTTAAACACGGCCGAATTGGCCATTTAACATTTTTACCCCCCCCCCCCCAAAAAAACATAAATTGTCAGACATAAAAAATTTTTGGAATTAGTTGAGCATGGGGGTTTCGGCCGAGTGGGTGAGGGCGGACATGGAGGAATTTGGAAAGTGGTGGGTCCACCCACTGTAGACAGGCCAGTACTTAACCAAGTTTTGACAAAAGCTATATAGCTTGCACCTGTCCGATATTAGGCCTTTCAAACAAAAAAGTTTTTATATCGACCAAGTCGTTATTCAGGAATTCAACGCACGGACAGCTCTAAGTGGCCCACGAATCTCAGTACCTTTAAAACTTGGGTCCAAGCGGTCTATAAATCTAAGTATATCGCGAACTTGGCTCCGAATGGTCTAGAAATAGTATCTTTTAAACTTAATTGAATTGAGAAGTGCATTACTGAACATTGTAATAAAAAGAGCAGTTGATTTTACATTTATAATATAGAAAATCTGGTTATAAGTGGTCCGGTGCTACGTCTGCGTACTTAAGTTATACCCCTAACGACGGCAACTACTACTACTGGCATACCTGGAGATGCGCTTTCGGTTTCTTTCCATAGACATTCTAAATGTTCGTTCATTTCGGCTAAAAATTTTGTTCTATTTGGAATCTTCGTCGGGCCGCTACATTCGATGTCAGGAACGTCAAACCAGAATATAGTCGTTAGACAGCTAAAAAAACAAAAACAGCTTTTGCTAACATCATAATATTATTCATAATAATTGTAGTACTCATCGTTGAGATACCAAATGAGCAGTGCAAGTGCAAACATTAATAACTGCTGGACTTCTGAGTGAACTACTAAATTTTTCATGCACATGGTGAAATTATGTTTATTCACTAGTTTGGTAAAAGCTCTGAATATGATACCTCTAAATACATTGCTGAATAAAATTCTGCAGCAACACAGAAACTAATGCTGCTACCCGTTGTGGCAGCATTGCAGCATTATATAAATTGCTCGAGGGAAAATTGATATATAGTGCCACAACTCAGGAAAAAATTGATAAATCTCCTCAATATTTTATATTATTGATGTATTTTACAGTGATACACACAGAATAATACATTTTTGCCTGTTATGTCTCACCTTCACACGCTATGAGCAATCACATTTTAAGCCAAAATCAGCACACGAATCGTGGTGTTGTCTATAACATGGTACGTTGGGTAGTCCAAATTTCGCAAATAACAGCCCAGTGGCCTGAGCCCCCCCCCACCCCGGCTCACCTGCCAGGAGTGCCGGATTTTGCCGAGGGGGGGGTTTTTTGCCGGATTTTGTTGCGTTTAGACGTAAATTTTTCTCAGCAGGGGCCCTTGAGCCGGGGGTACCCGAATTTTTGCCGGGTGGAGCCGGGGGTACTCCGTTTTGCCGGGAGGCAGCCGAAAATGCCGCCCCCCGCCCCCCCCCCCCCCACTTTGGACTAGCCAGGCAAGTCGACTGTTGCAAACTTTCGCAATACAAAAGTGCCTTTACAGAAAACACGTAGATGGGTAACATCACGAAAATACCACCTCCTCCCCCAATTCACCAAATAAGTGAGCTAGAATAAACAAAATATTTTGGTAAAATGGCGCGGCAAATAGTGCCGTTTCCTACAGCTCGAGACTGATTGCCAGTGTTTGATTCAAATTTTCGGCCTGTAGATTTTGGTCCTACTTTAAGCTAATGTAGCAGACTCCATGAGCAAAGAAATAGCATTACCTTAGCCACATATTTAAGATGACGAATCAAAAAGTCTAGATTGGGTCAAAAGCTAGTAAATTTCATTACAATCTGAAACTTGGCAATTAACGATCTTATCTTTATTCACCGTATAACTTACATGATATGATCTTATGTTTCATCTATGTCCAGAATTTTTGTTACGAAATAAAGGGGCGAAAATAGTTCCCACAAAAAGTCAGACTAATTTTTTTACAGAAACATTTTATATTGCTTTTGTCTTCTATCGATTTCTTCACGGTACATAATCCTATTTGATTTAAGGTCCAACAACGGATTAGAACTATTGAAAGTGTATTGCGAACTCGTTACTCTAAAATAAAATATTGTTTATGTTTTTGAACTAGTTAGCCCTACAGGAAACCCTAAAGGTCCAAGTTAGTGAATTAAGTATAATAATTGTATTCGAAACGAATTTACTCTTTCAAATTACTGCGATAAAACTTGGCAAATTACACAGCAAGGTGTTGTATAAGTATATAAAGGAATATTATCTCACTATAATATAAACTATGGATAAACGGACTTTAATAACAACTGAGACGAACAAAAATATTAAGTACTCGCTAAAAATGACTGTCACACACAGTTCGCTCGAAATCGCTGGTTCGAATTGCGCGAGTCATTTCAAGTGATTACTGTAGAAACACTGGAAACACCACTAATCTCAAATATCCAACATAATCAAAAAATACCAAAATAATAATGCTACCTTCCGAGGCGCTCACGAAGGTTTTGATATGGCTGAACAAGATGCTGAGTGCATATTTCAAGCAGGCGATTCCATACGTTCATTACGCGCCACTCCTGTTGATTTATGCCGCCTTGTAGAAGGAAAAACCGTCTAAAATAAATATTATGATACAGCAGAAACATACAAATGTATTAGTTAAACCTCGCATTTGCTCCAACTACGAGTTTATAATTTTTTGATTATCACACTCTTCAAAACCCACATAAACGCTTCGAACATGACGCGATCCATTTCTACCTTACCACCCGGTTCTGGAACGAGTTATCCTCTTTACTTTTGGGGGGTCATGGTATCATGCCCAAAAATTGGTTGAAGAAAAATTTTTAAAACGAACCCTCTAAACCGGGGAGGGGAGTTGGAACATCTTTTCGTCCATGATGCCATGACCCCCAAAAGTGAGGAGAACTCCACCCCCTCCCAAAAAATAAAACCAAGAGGCATATGGTCGAAATAGGATGCGTCAAACCCGACGCGTTTATAAGATCATTTCAAAGAGTGTCATACTCTTCTCAAGAAATCACTATAAACTCTTGGTCCAACACAATGCTCTATGCCAACTATACTTATGAAGAAAAGATTACAAAATGGAGATGGCCCCAAGTCTGCACGAAATCTAATAGAAACTGGCTTATCCGAACTACTGAAATTATGGTAGGGGCATCTGTTACGGTCCTCAGTTCTGAACTGGTGCACCCGATAATACCAGGTGGGCAATTCCCTCAGTTCATTTAGGGGTCAACACAGTTAAACTGATGGAATATGAAGTTAGTACTGGTAACGTCCAAAAATGTCTAACTTGGCTACTGAATGCAATTGTGCATTCAAATAATGCAGTATTTTCATCAAAACATTTCAACAAGTTTTCCGACCAGAACAAGACACCAAAATTACGGTTATCGCACTCACGTTGATGACTGAAACGATGAATCAATTGGCTTGCTAGCATGTCCAAGTAGCAATTCGATCATCCAATAAAGACGGCGAGGGTCGCGAGAATCGAATACGGTGGCAATACATGTACCCCAGTCGTTCATCGTTTCTGATGTCATATTGTCAATGGCGGTGTCTAGAATTGGTCCAATCCATTGCCAAAGCGCAACAGTCTACAATTGTTAAAACGCAACATTATTAAAATATACAAGAATCATTAAATTTAAGCCATGTGACGAAAACTCTATTATGCATGCCAGCAATATGGGTGTCTAGACGACTGCGAGACAATTAATTGACTTTGCGCCAATTCGTTTCAAATCGTTTTTTTTTCAATTATTACATGTGGATTAAATAGTGAAGGAACCAGACGATTTTCGCTTTAAAACAATTGCGACTTAACAACGCGTCCGCAAAATTAAGTTCAAATTTATTTTAATAATATATCTTAAATTACACAGGTGGAGCATTAGGTAGTTTCACCTGAGAGAAAAAATACCAAACTCCAATGATTCCGTCTCGGGCTCGCAAAGCAATATCCCTGATTTAAACCAGTACGGAATGCGAAAACATAGCGTCATGCTTTTACGTCGCAGTTTGGCTTGATTTGATTTATCTTAGCAACAAAAAATAGTGCGTACATGAAGATGCTGTTGCGCAACAATTACCACAGATTACCGACTTAAATTCACTATTATGATACAAAACTAATTGTTGGGAGATCACTTATTACATTATCTGTTACTATTAATTTTAGTAGCAGCTTTACATAGCGGTACAAAAATATTTTGAAACAAACTTGATCGTAATCGAAGCGTTTGCTGCCTTGAATGACACCAGCAACGAATTCGGCAACGACCCGTTGGTCATAGTCTTTGTCAGATAAAACCAACTTTTCCATATGTGGTTGGAATAAGTTGAGAACTGACTCGCCAAAATTCGCTGCAAGGCCCTGAAACATCAGCATTCAAAAAATCAAGTAGTCTTCTGTGTTTACGATGTCGGCGGTGGATTCTTTATGGAACGAGCACGCAGCCCATATTTTTTGAAAAAATATTACTTATCGTGTTTTCTGAAAAACCTACAAGCAGCTGCTGAAAAAACAGAGTTTGTGAGTTAGTAGACAACATACTCACAAGTAGTAGCTCAAGAGCGATGGTGAAACAGAGCGACCATGGTTTCATCGAGTGGTCATTTAGTTAAACATTTGTAACAGGCTTTGTATTTGATGTGTATACTACACTAAAATCTCTGTAATCATGATCCCATTGGAAATCCTAAAATTTCATCGACCCTAAACCCATCGAAAGCAACTGAAAATGCATGAAGCATTCGTGCTAGTCGCTAGAGAATCAAACCATCGCATCCATCGTACCGAGCCTATCCATAAACATTCTTCATGCATCGTACGTAATATATAACTAACATGCTGAAGACATGCTATATTCTGGCGATCGGGTTTATTGACCCTAAACCCATTGAAAACATCTGAAAAGGCACGAAATATTCGTGCTTACTATAAATAACCAAACCATCGAATTCAGCGTATCGAAAAACCTATATAAACCACTGTTGGTGCCCTGCACGCTATACATATACAAAAATGAAATGAAAACTCACTACATTTTGGAAATCCGGTTCGTCGATCTTAAAACCGTTCAAACTCCAGGATGATAAGGTATAAAATAGTCAAATTGGGCTCTCGATAGCAAAACCATCGTATCTAGCGTGCTTGATAACACAATAGGCACTCATTGTAAGAGAAAAACATATTTAAAAATCGATATTCCTGGCAAAGGATCGATGAAGCATATTCGCCCACACAACATCCCAGGTGATCGGCAAAGTTAGTACATCTCGATGAGCTGATTCTGGTGGCGGCCTTGATTTTTCGATATAGGCTGTGTAATACTGGCACAAGATTTGGCAAAGAACTCTTAAAACCTGCTTTTCTCCATTTTGACCATGAATATGTAATCAGAGCTGTGCGCCTTGAACTAAAGGCAACATTCTCATAACTTTTGCTATCGAATAAAAAATCTGCAGAAATTTATCCACCCAAAGATGAGTTATAGATGTCATAAACATACAAAAAATTTCACGATGTTTCCCCTAAAACCCTGTGGGAAGCCCGCTTGCTTCGCTCGGTCCTTTTCAATAAATTTATAGAGTTTTTGGCCTGAAGATCTTTGAAAAAGTTTTTTGACAGATCTTGACACATTAACGGCAACGCACAGTTATTCAAAGTTGTATTAATTAGTTCATTCTGTTTAAAAATAGCATACAATCATCGCTCATTAATATCTTATTGTTCAGATATTTATATTTTTTGAACAACATATTCTATACAGATAAAGCCGAAACATGTTTTTCAACCGTAAAATTAAATACTGCCTGTAATATTATTGTTTATAACTAAAAAACGCATTTTCCCCAAGAATGAGTTTTTTAGTTGCAGACATTTTCTCCTCATGCTATATAGACAGATCAAATTAAGCAAAATGCAGGCAAAATTGTTTGTGTGTAGGCAAGAGTACGCCCATTACACAGTCCCACTCCAATTGCAGATCGCCAGATCAGAACTTCCAGCATTTCACAGCAAATTTGACTATCTTCTTGATACTGCCGAAGCGGAAACTGCTGGCGGATCTAGCAGAGAGTGGAAAACAAAGTTCTGGGCCAACAAAAGAGTCGAAATATCCTATCTTTGCCAACTCGTATGACCTCTGGTTCGTGTAGAATCCAGAGTATTCTGTTATCCATCTTAGTATTACTTCGTTATGATGATCACAAAGTTGCTTAATGCGTTTCAATGCGTTGGTTCTGACAGTGGCAAGAGCGCAGTCGTGCAATCAGAATTGATGCATATATTTTTGTTCCTGCAGCTCGATTTAGTAAGTGACTGAGCACATGCAAATATACCGTAAACTGTTGTTAGGCTACCTAAAGGCATATGCCTTGGATGGCCCAATAAATAACCGAGATCCTTTTACTTCTCCGTCATGCAGATTCATAAATGACCAACAGTTTATGGAAAATGAAGACACCATGCTGTGTTGCAACCAGTCTACCTGACATGAATATAGGTTATCTGACATGACTCTTGATGCTGTTATAGCATCGTTCACTGGGTGCGTTGAGCAAGGTTTATTATCTCAACCATTTGTGTTATTCTGAAATGAGCGGTACATTCCACGTAAGTAACAGAAAACTGCGAGATGTTAGTCTGCTGTAGCTTAATACAGCTTCGACAATGATTGTTGTATCAATCGGTGATATTACAAGGAAAGCAAGTGTGCCTATAATTGGAATAGTTCTTATGGCACTTGTGATTAGTAGTATCACACGTAGCTGTACGCAGCACAGTTTCCTCTTGAAGAGAGTCAGATGAATGCGATGACACCAAACTAGAGCTCCATAGTTTGTCATTGGGACAATGAACTCATTGTACTGCCATATAATCTTGGCTGAACGTAGGCCCATGTTTCGCCAATTTCAGTTTTGTAAATCATGATAGCACGTCTACTGTTGTTAGCCAAATAGTCCAAACGTTGTCTAAACTCAATTTGGTATTCAAAAACTAAGTCTCTAATGTCCAGTGGAGCGCCACTTCTTCTGAAGCGCACAATACTACAGTTTTCCGGACTGATTAGAAGTCTTCTCATGGCACGATTGTTCGACTTTCGTCAGTTCCGCACGAAGACAATTTGCCGTACTGGTACTTCTCATACCGAAGCACACGATTGCCTGTACACACATGGCATTTAAACCATTTAACAGGTCGTTGACTTCAGATCTTTACGCTTCTGAAACTATAGGTCAAGGAGTTATGTTATCTCAGACGTCTAACAATCGGAGGAGTTCGGAACTAGGACTCAAGACCATGAATTTTGCAAATATCGAAAGGTTTGCAGAAATTGGGGCAAACTTTTAGGAAAAATTAAAGAAAATCGACAAAAGTTGGGCAAAATTTTAGCAAAAAATAAAGAAATTAGGCAAAATTTTAGCAAAAATTAAGGAAATTTGGCAAAATTTTTGCAAAAATTGGGGAAAATGTGGTGAAATTTCCAAATTTATGGTGGCCAAAATTGAAAATTTTTGGTGGCAGGGAGAGATTAGGGGTCACACCGGGCCAATGAAAAGTCAGCAACCCTTCCCCTATAAAAATCGATTTACCAAAGTAGTGGAGATAATACTCCACCGTGACGGTATCTCCTGGTGACGTTTACCATTACCATATCTTGATTCATAGTGGCCTGGGCCTTTCTGCACGTTAGCAAATTTTTGAGCCAAACGAAAATGTATTTTGGAATAGGGTCATTTCACGAAACAATGTCATTTTAGTCGGGGGGGGGCTACATCGGCACTTTTTGGCCCATACCACCAGTCTTTTGTAAGGAAATTTAATGTCGCTGTGAGATGTAGTAATAGCATATCCGACGATCATAACGAGGTATGGTGGACCTCTGTACCCCAAACATAGCAGGAGCCAGAGGCCCTCAACCCGGGTTGGCCAAATGAAGCCAAAAACACATGTCCTAATATAAACGTTCGCCGTATCGCTAGCACGTGATACATATGTGTGTTTTTCATTTCACTGTGATCCATTGGTATTTGCTAATTTTTCCGGAAAAACTTGGGAGTAAGCATCGACACTGAAGCTGACGTCAAGCTTCCGAAAATTTTTTTCGTGACATGTAGCCCCCCCCCCCGACCAAGGTCAAATCTGGCAGCTTTCAGACGCTGGTAAATAACGTAAAAGTGCACTAGCGCCAAAAATGCTATATAACGGTAATCGCAATCAGTAGAGGTGTTATTGAAAAAAAGAATATCAGCGTGTGTCCATGTGTTATTTCATTATGAGGTCGAAGGTCATAAAATGCCAAAAATGGGGTATGCAAAATGTAGCCCCCACCGACCTGACCAAACTTAAATTTAAAAAAGCCAAATTTAGCATACAGTCTTACAATAGGCCGGATATAAACATAGTAAAGCCCCACTAGAATCGACCCATCTATTAAAAATTTTTAATGAAAATGTAGCCCCCCCGACCTGGCGTGTAGCCCCCCCCGACCGCATGTATAATAAAAGTAATCGAAGGTCGCAAGAATCATATTAGTATATAAGTTCATCATCATTGCACTATGATATGGGGCCGTACTGTTAACTGGGCAGCTAGGGAACCCTTCTGCCTGCCCGCACATCTATTATGCGCATTGTTCTTGATATCATCACTTAAATGTAAGCCGGTCATAGATCAATTGTATTTGTTTTACACCAGCTTACATCTAGAATGTATAGAAGTAGCTAAAGTTTGGCGCGTTGCATGTTGTAGGAAGCTGTAGCTCCCCCCCCCGACCTGAGGTGTAGCCCCCCCGACTCAACATATCGGGGTGCCATTTTTACAAGGCCTAAGGATCTGCCTAAAATTTTTTCTCAGACGTCCCCCGCTGGTTGGTTTGTGAGCATAAAATGGAATCTGTAGGTGCTGTCTCCGTTGCGCTAGAAAAATTTCTGCGACAGTCTTGTTCTAAATTGGTCGATTTTAACCCCAATAATGCCCTAGCAGCATCAATTTTAGGTCGCAAGTAATGGCTTGACGAGGACCATTTTGGATGGACTTGCATAAAAACAGACCATGGTTCGCGTGTCACTCCGTCAACCTACATAATAATGACTTATTTCTTATTAAAATTTGACCCCCAGGGGGCCTTTCCAACCCCTGTAGCAGGTTACAGGTAGCTCGTTTTGCATAAAGACCTGGATATTCGAAAAATTCAGGGTTTTTTACATCGGAAGGGGTCTAGACACTGTACATTCGAAAACGTTTCATTTTGGCTTCAAAAAGTGGTGTTTCAAAAGTACACGGTTTCGTGAAATGACCCAATATCTAATTTCGTAAATGCTTTAGCAAATACCGATTTAGTGCTGTCAAATGAATGTCCAATATCTAAAAAAAGCATTCTAGCCCAGTAAACAGTAATTATATAATGATTATATATAAAATATAATCATAAATTCGAACAGTTAGAACTATGCCATAGCAATATTCGAATAAATCATGAATCAACCTCTATTATATTGAAAGTACGCACAAAAGTATCGTCTAGAATAAAAACAAGTAAGGTTATATCTGCGCATATACGGAGATGGCCTCCACACCACAACCAGGTCGGTGTCCTAACCTAACCGGATCTTCGTATGTCTGTCCGCCTTCGTGGAGGGAATGTACAGTTAAACGGACTACCAAATATACATATAAAATTGACACATCAACAAAAACCGTTAGTTTCAATCATTCAGCAATGTTTGAACTCGAGGTGCAAAAATCAGTAGGCACAAGGCCCATAGACATATAAATGGCGCGTATCACATGATACGCGCAATCAGTAACATTATCAGCTACGTAAGAACTGAAATTTGGTGATTTATTAAATTTCCAATATTAACAGTACTATCTAATACTACCGAGTTTCTTAAATTCATTACGAATATGCGCGCGCAGGTCGTTGTTAGCAATAAGTCTATTAATCGATTGATTACGGTACTTTTTGATAAACCTATTAGAGTAACTTAACCCTTAACTTAGAACTCTCGACTTAACTTACTAGAGAATCCCTTAACTTAGAACAAAACTCAACTTCATTACGAACAAATGCTTTAGCATTACTGCATATTCTGTGAAATCTAGCAATTTGACTGATAATTATTCCCCGGAAGGCCGTTGTAGATAAATTGGACGAAAAATGTGGGAAATTAATAATTTTAAAGCTAAAATCGTTTCGTTTGTCATACATATCGATATCCGTCATATTCATATTAATTTGCAAGTCCAGCGCTTCCGCATATCAAATATTATCACTTTTTCCAATTACAAGCTAGGAGGATAGATTTTTGAAGAATTGTTGTCAAACATGTCAAAATCATTAATTAAACTTATATCATCTATATACCTGTATGCATAAATAAGTCTATTTGAAATATGCTTAGGACAGGAATATAAGACCTTCTTCTCATATACATACAAGTGTAAGTTAGCAATATACGGCGTCGCGTCAGTCCCCATAGGTATTCCAATATTCTGCTTAAGGACTGTATTGCTAAAAGTAAAATAAGTACTATCAATAAGCTAGATGAGGTATTTAATAGTAAGATTTGCATCAAAAGTTAAATTTTTCCTAAATCATTAAACCAATAAGCTCCTGTCTGTCCAACTGCAATTAATTTTCTGGTAGATTTTTGAAATTATATCATGGGTTAATTCCGAAGTATTTTGAATAATATCCCCATGTTCCAGAAAGGGTATACATGGTAGCAAAATCGTGTTTTACGGTATGCATATTTTTTCGTAAATTTAAACTTTTTAAGGTATCTAATATCTTCTTATTACTGTAAATTATCCAGCATTTGGGCCATTTACGCCATTTTCGAGACATATTTCAAATTTTACGTATCCTAAACACGAATAGCTTAAATATAAAACAATGTATTTTAGATACATTTTTGTAATAGCTTTTTACTGGCAATTATGTATCTAAATTTAACCGGATTTTTGTGAAATTTAGGAACCGCATTAATAAAAGGAGTTGAGAGATGCAACTAACACATCGATGACCTCTGTGATGTCATATCCATTTAAGGCAGCAAAGCGCTAGGGATATTTTAATAGAACCTTTTCCTAACATAGCTTGTTAATACGATAATATTCCTACAAAGATTTGAGTTGTGGCAAGTCCCTATCCTGAATGAGATGTATTGATGATCCGAAAAAGATTCGTTGGTATGCCCTTTTCAACATCTCGCATATATCATGAACTTAGGCTCCTATTCGATCTCCGCCAAACAAGGATACGAGTCAATTTATAATTGGGGCTATGCTCGAGCTGTTTTATTGCTTCGGGACTAGAGGGTCTAATTCAAAATCCAATCATTGTTCCACCCAGGGAATTCCTACAGAATGTATGTCTCCAATTCGGAACATTCAGAGCAGGATTTTTTAGCGCCAAATCGGAGCGAAAGCTTCCCAAGTGCAGCTGATGATTCTTACTAGCTGGTCAAAGCTTCAATTTAACTTTAACCATATCAATTTAATCTTCAGTTGGGATGCTAAGATGAGTCGCACTCTCAGTGGAGGAAAGCGAGATGCTCTTTTGATTCATTGCAGGGTAAAACCCTATGAACAGATTTTAATATAGACTTGTATTAGCCCAGATTCCTCGCTATGGAGTTTTGGCTGTGAGCTCACGTAGGACTTCATTGCGTCGACCAGAGCATCCCGGAAGTTTTCGGGTCAACACCTGTAAATTTATGGGTGGAATCTCAATGTTTAATTGCATAGGGATCTTTCATGCCTGCAGCTGCCGCACTATAGCTGGTCAGCTTTTTCTTTTTACTCTGGGGTTATACCCGCCAGAGATTTCTTATTGCGCTTCGCTTGGTTGGGATATTTGGATTGTGGATTTTGCGAATTATTTTTGGGTTGATGTTTGAGGTACTGGGAATGTCCGACCTCGACGGTAAAAAACAATTTTTGAATTTATATTCGAGGTGGACTGCGTGAACATAGTGCTTTGTCGAGAAATAGGCAGGAATTAAATTGGGTTACGTTTAAAATCGTCCTTCCTTAATTATTTCTATTGGGCACCATAAATATCCGTGCCATTGTGCTTTTTCGTTCTCTTCTTATTAACAACCGTAACTCAAGACCCGCCGCCACTCCCCGCCACTGGATAACCAAATTCTGCAGGGTGGCGATGAGTTATGGGTCCCGTGGAAGCGGTACGAGCGGGATAAGCAGGAAAGCAGCCTTCTTAATAGGGTCACCACCTGAAACGGACGCAGCCGCCCCAGCCGAATGCTGAGGTCCCTCCCATAGCAACGGTTACTCATACAGGTACCTCCCCATAGCAACGGCTTTTCACACAAACTTCATACATTGCCCAAGTATTCGGTGTTGGTAGCATATTTTCCAACAAAGAGACCTACTGGGCCCGGTACCTGGCGCTGTCGCTTTCAAAAAGCGATCTTCGAGTGTCGGCGTGCTGAAATGATTGGGGCAGCCACATAACCCTCAGAATCTGGAAAGGTACTTATAGTGTATCCTTGGTGTGAGGCCTGGAGAGAAGGATGGTGGTTGTTGCAGTTGTGGTCGGCGATGATATTGTGCGATTGGCGGTGGAGTTCCATGACGTGGTCTTAGTGGTGGTGGTTGTCAATGTTAAGGGTAGCTCGGGTGTGATGATAGGGGTTCGGAAGTGGTTATTGATCCATTATAGCAGATGCTGCTCTGTATTCAATTCTGCCGTAACCTCAGTAGAAAATGTGATGGTCGAACTGCCTGGGACCGCTACAGAACCGCCACCTCCCCTCGGTATAGCCACAAATATTTACGGACTATAAATAACCTGTGTTCTAAAAACATAACTAATGAAAGCTAAATTTCAAAGTATGTTGGTAACGTTGTGCTACTGGCCGCAATAATGTAATCGCCGCTCTTGTCGTAGAAGAGTTCTCAAGCAAACCGTACATAATTAGCATAACGCCACATTAGACCGTCCACTCACATTAATGATTAGCGTTAGTCATATTATATATCTCCACTTATGTCGTCATACTGAGTTTAAGCCTTTGAAGTTCCTTGTTTAAATCTACATGTCTGTGGTGTGCAGCAAGATCCTGTTAATTAACAACTTTTAAAGACTCATTCACAATGTACTAGTGAGAATAAAACAACGAACAACGTATTACTGTGTACCTTGAACAAGTTAAAGCGAGTCGTGTGGAACGAATCTTCGCCCTTCTTTTCTTCCAAGCACAACAGTGCAACAAATTTTGCGACAGAATCCGGATTTGTGAAAAACTGGTATATCACCGCTTCACCCTACAATATCAATATAAACCTGAAATAAATAAAAGTTATTTTACACAAAGCAATGCAAATAGTAATAATAATAACGACAGCATTTCATTATAAAAAATGTTGGTGCAGCAGTCGACAGTACATGTTAAATATAAATGTCAAATAATTAAATGCTAGATCCGATGTTAGTTTTGCTCAATACAATTAGAAATGAATTTCAACAGTTTTGTTGTTCAAGAATCTGTTATAAGTGCTCAATGTTCGTTCTAGTTTTTTGTACGAAGCCGGATTGGCAAGAAATGTAAGATATTGCTGCAAATACGATGTCTGCTGGATAACTAAGGCGCTATAGCTAGACAATATAAACAGGAATAGCGCATGTAAAACATTTTGAAATACTCCGCATGACAGAATAAATCTAGCCTGCCGTGCGGATTATATATCCAAATGAATAAAGTAAAGAGCACCAATAGAAAATGAAGGCTGCTCTACCGATAATGATAGTAGTTAATTATGTACAGCACTTGCCAAAACTGACTGTCGTTCGCTCGATATTCTTCCGGAGAAAATTTGTTCTAAAACAGAATTTTATTATTATTTTAATTTTCTCGAAATCTCGAGCGGGCCACTCGTTCGCGGCACTGGTCTCGAAATGCGACAATCACTTTTGTGAGCACTGATTGTACCAACTGACGACACTACGTATTAACAAACAATAGACCACTATGCTCTCGTGAGAATCCTTTCTATCAAACCATTAATATCTACGTTAACGTTTCAATGGTGGCGCAGAAACAGTTCAAAGCTAAACTTACTTCTTCAAGATCTTCTACTGGTCTGACCAACGGTGGCTGTTCGCACGGTTCGCAGTGGATCATCAAGGCCCTGAAAATAGTACTGATAGAGGAGCGTAAACGTGAAATATTGACAACATTATTGACAACGTGAAACGTCATAAAATATTAAGTTAAACTTGTCTTGAACAGCAAAATATAACTCTCACATCTTCACTACTCAAAATTTTGCAAGGGTAATTAACTGGCCAGATTGACTCGGAAAAAGTGGACATAATTTTGGTAGGGGCATTAATTGGGGCTGTACCACGTTGAATCGAGGGCATTCTAAAATATCTACAAATGCCACATTTCAATGTTTTTCATTGCAATGTGGTGAAATGGTTAACAAAATGCCTCAGAAACGCTATCGCTTCGTCCATTATTTTTACTGATATTTAAATCATTTTTTATTGAAAAAAACCTGTGAATTGACTAAAAGCGCGATAAATATCGCTTATGCGTTGTATAAGGCTATCAAGTTGAAACTCGCCAAAAATGAGTGCTGTTGGTTCGAAGTTCGCTCGGTAAATAAAAATTATGTTCAAAAATATGTTCGAAATGTTATCGAAATTTTGGCGGGCTTTATTAAGTTGCTCGAGAGTTGTTCGAAGTTCGTTTCAAAAGTGCTCGAAAATAAAAAAATTTTGGTCGACTTCGGTTAGATGTTCGTTCTTTTACAAAGTGATAATTCTGGCGAGTACTGTAAATTTATTATGTGACTGTGATTTTCATCGATTGGGATAACAATGAAAGCATGGAGCAAGTATTGCTATGTTTATACGTTTGCAGTATTGTATGAACATTACTAATGTTATTAACTGAACCAACTAACAAGGGCATCAACATATATAAGAAGGCTTACTTAACTATAGAAAGCAAAGTATGATTTTAAATTTAATATTGTTGACGCCCGTGCACTTTCAGAAAATGATTAAAGGGACGTCATAACAAAACGAGTTAATTTTATGTGGGGCAATCACTTTTAAACAATTTTTACATAATATATTTAACAAAGCTTAGCTACAGAACGGTATTTCGGAAGAACGATTTCGCGCCAACTGAGCGTGTTTTATCGTGAAAGTAAATATGGGCGTCGGCAATGACCTAGCAAAGTCTACAGCCAAAAATCACCTACCAAAGGTTGGATCCCGTTCTGACCCAGGAGGAACCAAAAATTGTCAGAGACCAACTTGAACAACTCAGATATAGCACAATGATACTAAAACCATCGTTACCAGCGACCAGAATTGATTGAAGTGAAGCTTACAGAATTAGGGGTCTCGATGGTAAATTTAGAATACATTCTACATAGGTACCTTTTATAAATATATAATATATAGCTAATAATTACAATTTAATTTTTGAGCTTTTTCCAAATCTTGAACCGGGGCCAAATGTTTTTAAATAGGAGGAACCGAAAAATACCAGCCCCCAAATTTGGAGAGCTTAGGAACCCAAGCACATAACTAATTAGGCAATAACAGTCTAGATTATAAAACCATTGCTTTCAAGAAAATTATAACTTTTTATGGTCATCATTCGCCTCCAACAAACAAATGACATATTAATATTTCTTCTATTGTTCCTTATTGAGAAGACCAGGTTTGAGCAGGAATTTTTCATAGTAATCTGCAGGAGTTTGTTAGATCAAAGCCAGGTCGATACTTGTAGCAGCTATTTTACACATCCAGAGGTCTGTGGGATGCGTTTGAATTAAACCGGTCCAACTCGGTAACAGAGTATGGCTTACGCAGAAGTACTTAGGGTATGCTTGGCTAACAAAAATTGCGTCAAGCTACCGCCAGTGCGCTTGTAAACTTGGTAAATCAATCTAAATTGAAGTAAACTAACGTTATCTGCAACACAGCTAGAAACTGCTTTCTTGGCAAAGAACTGTATTTATTGAAACTGTGCGAGCAGAATCACAGTGTGTCCCATTTGTAGCATACTGATTAGAAAGTTATCATCATTATCATCTAACTTACTGGCACTGTTTGTCCAACGCTAGCCTAATCAGTGTACCTGATCAGAAAATTACCTTCTATCTATTATTTTCTCTTAGAATCATATAAACCAATAATTTCAAGTTTCCTACAGAAGAACATGTAACAAGCGTATGTGTAGTAAAGGAAGGCGACTGGAGACAGTGCGAAAGTGTATTCTACGCTCCAAGCTGTGTAAGCATATTCGATTTGGCGCAGTATACGCAATGGTGTATAGTGGAAGGCATTTTTGCTCTGGGTGTCCAAAAATTGACATATTTGATCGATAAATAAATATTATTAGCTTCCTCAGTCTCTTCAAAGTTTTAGAAAGGCAATAATACCATCGCAATACATTAAGTTTAATGTAACAGTTATTTTTAATGCATTTGAAATTCACTATACCTTCATTTCTTCCATAGTCTGTTTTACTATATATAGATTTCGAAGACAAAATTCCGATTCCGGTTCCGCACCCAGTTTAAATGGACGGTTCCGGTTGCTGGTTCCGGTAAATTTCGGTTCCGGTTATTCCCTGTACACTCATATATAAAACGATAAATCTGAACACAGAACAATAATTAGTTTTCTACCCAAGCTTAGATCAGTTATAACAAGCTAGACCATATAAAGTGTTGTGGTATTTCGGCCACTGGTTCTTAAGTTAATAAATATCCGACGACGACGCAATCCCAATACGCATAGAAATATTTAAACCTACTCCGGCCACGTATAATATCCCCAGTGCGTTTTCTCCACAAATTGTGTTCGATTCCACTCGTCGGCCGATTTTGGCACAGCCTCAGGTGAATATTGAAGAAAGTCATTGTCCACCCGAAAGCCCCAACGAATAGGCCAATGTGACCCGGTACTTGGGATCGAAGTGCCGGCTAAATCTTCGGGTGTGAGCGGAACGGTTGATCTAGCAACGTCGCCATTGTTGCTTGGCTCTTTCGCAACATTTGCAGACATCAAAGCCGCATGATTAAGCATTGCTTCACGTATTTTCAGTACACGTTTTTTCGACTTTCGTTTCAGGAGTTTCAATACTGAACCAATGCCGCTAATGCCCAGCTGTAATTATATTTATGCGAGTTATATATTAAATTATACGGCCTCACGACACATTCTGGCATACATAATAACACGTCATTTGAAAATCAAATCGCAATAATTATTATCAAAACCGTTTCTGATCAAGGCTGATTCTAACCCACGTGTGGTAATAATCATTTTAATCTCTCAAATTATGCATTCTACAAATCTCATATTGACCATACAATATATTTAAACACATGAAAATAAGTTTTTATGCAAGCAGTTTTAAACATATAAGGGAAAACTACAATTGTTCATTGCCCAATGGCTTGCACAATGATATTCTTTTTAACAACCGGATAAACATACACTACAGTAATATCACGAACAATACACCTATTGGTATGTTACACTTGCATCTACCAATATAGAACAGACGGAGTACAGTCATGCATCGTTTAACAGAGATTAGTTTACTTCCAGTACATCATCAAGGCTATATTAGTTGCTCCAACCTCAACCACCCAGGTATTCTACAAATAGCTGTATATTCTACCTGGTATATCAGATGAACGGACCAATCCCCCAAACATTACCATTTTTAAGCAAGACTTAGCTCAGAAATAAAAACAAATTATTAGGGAATCGTTCTCGAAAAATTAACGACTGTTCAATTGCTATTCGCGAACTGATCGCTGATTTTCCTCGAATTATTCGTGAACAATCGTTACTGTATCACTATCCTATTTATCTTGTATTGTGTTCAATAAAATAGCACTTAATCATGATTATTTCATATATTTCTTTATTTCTTTTCTCGCTACTACGAGGAAAGCAAGTCACAATCTGTGGAAAGTTGAATGGTCCATATTCAATTAATAGGTGCTATATGTTCAGCTCCGCCATATAGTTTTCAAGGTTTGGAAACGCTAGTATAATGAATCAATATTATCAGTAAGATATTCTATCAACAGAACTTGGTCTTTAGTGCTATGGTTATTTTCACTAAAGAACTTATCCTGTAGTAAAATTGAGAAAAGATAAGACAAAAAAGATCAAAACAATTCATATCTCACCTTTCGAGTCTTCAACGAATCCGAGTTCAACAAATTGACAAAAACAGACACAGCCTCGGTTGGGAAGGCATGGTCATAGCGAAGCAATGAAATCAGAAAAGCGTGCGCCATGTCAATATGTCTCCAATGTCTGCACAATAATAAAAACAAACTAATTAATTTATAACTTGTATGTCAGAAAAAATAAAAGCAAAACGTAAAATAAACACTATAATCTCTTCTAAAACTAACTACTCAGTGGAACAATATTTAAAACGTTAGCAAACAATTATTTCCTTAAATTATTGTTTCCTAACGTTAAATTTATTGTTTCCTTAACTCCTAGAATTTTTAGTTTCATTAACTTCCAAAAATAACTGGCAATGCTCTCTCGTTCACAAGCTTGCAATAGCCTAACTGTAGTCTAAGAAACTCCACAGTAACAATATGAGCACTGACAAACGTAAATATTATCATATAAGTTTGCTAAAAGTCGACTTACCGCTTTCACAAGTATTTAGTTTTATACTTAATGCTCTTAGTAATTGGTAAAATTAAAATTTGATACAACCTGGTTCCATCGCTAAATTTCATGTTTTGTACAACACCGTGGAGGAAACCGGTATTCTCACTTCTATCGTATGTTTTGTTTCGACACACCAATGAACATCATGTATTAGTATTTTATATAAAACATTTTTTACAAAGTTTATATAGTCTATTATTACAATGCAGTTAATTAATATCACTTACAAATCGTGATCGATTGACAGTTTCGCAATTGTACGAACCAATTCTTCATAACCTCTGTAAAGTTAACACAGAGTGTTTCAAAGATGTGAAAATTTTGTTTCTAAAAATTATGTCCGATATGTTTTGTGCTTCTATTAGTGTTTCCCATATGTGAACGGTGCAAACTAAAGGCAGTATTTCCAATTCTGGCGGTCAGAATTAAACGGTATGAAGCAATAAAGAATAGAAGTGATCAAAACAAACTTTAAAAAAAACGAATGTAATGCCTTGTGTCAAAAGCGTCAACAAGGATCAATTTGTACGCTAGTACCACCCATCTAACAGAAGAAATTGTGGTGATGATAACGAAACAAGAAAAATAGCCTATATCAATACCACTCATTGAAACAATAGGCTATTATAATAATTTATGAATAATCAAAATACTATTAAATTTAAATATCACTGTAACTTGATTACATAAATACTAACACTGTCTAATGTTAAACTAGTTCCTCCGGCAGCAAGACAAAATTGACTTAGCGTAGCTAATTAGTGGTTTAATAACAGTTTGTGCCGTGGAGCATAGTGACAGGTATTTTCGCCGTTATAACGGACCAACAAAACCATCAGGCACTCCATGTCGACATACAAATCTAATCAAGCAAACAACAAAGCTGTGTTAGATTGTCTCGTCCAACGCCCCACGGCATAGCCAGTATCGGCTTTAATAAAATAATCAAGCAAGACACTCAGTTAAAATTTTTTAAAAATTTCACTTACTGGGTGTAATCTGTCTATTCTCGGAGCAATGATAATCAGTACAATGTATACAAATATTTTTATCGATTTTTGGTTCAGTGGCCAGCAGTATAGCTAGACATCAAACCTTACGGAAGGAGGACAAGAGACGTTGTAGAACTGATAGAATGAACACAACGCTCGTTGTATAACATTCCTTGCATATCTCTCCCAGCCGCACCGTAAACATACATTCAAACTGGCTGTGCATGGATAAACTAATAGTGATTTAGAAATCCTCCAAATTAACGCCTAATATCGGCTTCTCCAAATTGGTGTGAGTGGGGTTATCACCATTTTTCCCGTGGAAAGAACATGGTACCGCTTAGTCCACAATCCCAGACAAGTCCCCCACCCCGGAAAACACCCCAGTTAAGAAATGACAAACTTTTCACGTTCTGCTGTTAAAAGTCCAATTAAATTACGCAAAAACTATTATAATGTTACATCCTGTGGCTCCTGAATAGACATTAGACCAGTGACAAATGTATGGTTACATCTATAACCTTCCCCATTGCCTGACAACACGCTTCTGTCTAATGATCAGAAAATGACATTTAGACTACTTGATATTTTTAAAAAACAGAAAACTGTTATTAATACCTGGTTTATATTTTGGGCGCCAGCAAAATATATATGATACACTATTAATAACAACATGCTTATATTCGTAACTTACTGAATCCCAGCTGCGTTACGGATCTTTTCTTTATACTGCACTGGCGTTTGTGGCTCCGGTAGACGTGGTGGCACACGTTGCTGTTCAATGTTATTCCATATGGTCTTAGCTGCGTCAAGCGCCGATTCTGGCACCTGGAAACATAACACATAAATCCAAAGAGCATTGAAACAATCCCCTAAGCTTGGTTTAGATAAAGGAACCACAATTCTTTAGTTTTTACAAAATTCTGTTTAGTTTACCTTTCAAAGGCTGCAAAATATCCTTGCCTTAATGAATTTCTGCCAATTACTTAATTATCAAAAAGTCAATGTCATCTAAAGCAGTTTAATATTATAGAGCTGAGACATGACATACTCTTCCCTTATTGACTCTTGGCTAGACAAATGCGTTCACAGCAGCTACTTTAGAATTTAAGATAAACAATTCAATCTCATTTTAGTTTCGGAAGTAAAAATTACCATAACTACCAGGCTTCTCCTTTCGCTGAAAATTTGGCCAGAGAGCACGAACCAAGCGCCCTAGGCGCCGGATTTTAACGGGGGCTGGCTTGATTTCGGCGGGGCCCTGGCTTAAACTGGCGGAGGCGAAAAAATTGGTGCCGAAATATAAAAATTTACAAAATTTAATATTTTCCAACGAAAACGATAAAATTGTTGATAAATGGGGCCAGAAACGGTGCAAAAATATCTTTCTTGAGCGCAACATTAATTTTTCAACAAATGTTTTATTGAAATTAAACAAATTGCTAACTTCAGAACAATATTTTGTAAAGAAGTTTGCCAGGTTTTTATGTCAATTGAAGGTGCTTTTGCAAGGGGGGGGGGACGAGCGCGGAAGTTAACAATTTTTCCAGGAATGGCCAAGATTTTGCGAAGGTGCCTATGCAAAAAATGCCAGCCCCCCACTTTAGAGAAGCCAGATTAAGCGGGACAATCAAATGCAGCCTACATATTAATAGCAACATACTTTGTGTGAGGCGATAAAAATACACCGCTGCTACAGGTAGCGCGCCCCAAAAATGACTCCGCTTGGTGTGCGTGTTTAATTATAAATAACAACTTCCATTATTTGTAACATTAAATTTTTCAAAACACTTTATTACAATAAATGATCAGAATTATCTTTACTATTCAAAAATGTCTAAGATATCTTGTAGTAGAAATTTACCTCCTACAAATATAGCACAATATATACAAGGGAGGGTGAAATGGAGCAAGCGCGGATTCATTTTTAAATTATCATTTTGCTTAATCATCTGTAAAAGACTGCATTTGATGTATATACCACCTTAAAACCTCTGGAACCCTGAACCCATTGAAAATCGTAAAACATCGTCAACCCTAAACCCATTGAAGACTATTTACATTATCAAGTATTTGTCCTGGTCTCTAGATAATCAAACCATCGTGTTTAGCCTACCGGCAATCCTATATAGACAATTCTTGACTATGTGTACGCAATACGTAACCAAACAACAGAAGACTCTATGCTGGAAATCGGCTTCATTGGCCCTAAACCCATTGAGAACCCATGAAACAGCATTAAATATGCAAGCTAGACTCACGATATCCAAATCAGTGTATTCATCCTTCAAAAATACCTAGACCATTCTTCATGCCCTACACGCAATACATATCAAAAAACGAAAACGCACTACATTTTTGATATCATTTATTCGTCCACTGTAAAACCGTTGAAACGCCATAAATAGGTATTATATTGTCGAAATCCATAAATCCTGAAATTAGTTATGAATGACAGAGACAGACAAAAAGAATTTTTTCACTATTTTCCACCGAGCGCCCTGAGTGGAAACACCGGTCGCTCAGTTTCAATTACCGACAACTATGGACATTGATATCTTATAATTATTGATAATAATACTCACCGTTAGCTCAATTTGAAATGTTTCAAAGTTATCGACAACGCTATTATGAATAGCGTCGAGAACAGCGATAATCGATGGCTTTTCGCTGTGCTGTGCCCGAATAATGGCCGGCCAGATTTTGAGCAAACTCGACCAATCATTCCGGATGCACAGGGATTTCTTTTTGGTTCCAAGCAAAATATACAATGCACCCTAAAGTATAAATTTTCATAGTTAAACGACAGAAAAAACGCTACATGATACTTGTGCTACCTAGGTATATGTTAAATCAGTAAACTTTAATTCAGCGAACCATAACAACTTACGTATTCGACAAATTATAGCAAAACGTTTGTCTGGGTTACTGGCCGGATGTAACCGCAAACAGACTTAACTCCTTCTGATGCCCTCCCGAGCCCTGTCAGATCAACCACAAAGAAGAAGTATGTCGCGCGATTGATCACTCTCTGTTGTTACATATGTCAATTATTTATGTAAATGTAATTATACTGAATGCATTTTTATGCTACGAATCCTGTTAGGCAGACTGAAGTCTCAGGTGGAAGAAACCCAGTCTGAAGAGCAAGCGTGTTTTAGGTAGGGCAGAAAGAAGCACATAAGAGCAAATTTTCAACCTAAGGGGGATTTGCGAGAAATACCGAGACCGCCAACGCCATCTGTCGCAGAACTTTATCGACTTCAAGAAAGCGTTCCACAGGGATTGGCATGGGGCCTTGTGGTTGACGATGAAGAAGCATAACATACATCCCAACTTGATTCGCACCATTGATTCCTTATACGCTGATACAACCTGCGCGTTCTGACGGATAATATGCTCGGCCAATGCTTCCGGGCAACTGTTGGGGAACGACAAGGCCGCCTACTCTCCACGTGCCTCTTCAATCTCTACCTAGAAGAAATCATGTCCAAAGCAGTGGATAACTTAGAAGGAACGGTCTCTGTCGGAGGGAGGACCATTACTAATCTACACTTCGCAGACGACATAAATCTCTTGGCTGGAAGCATGACGGAACTATCTGACGTGACAAAACGGCTGGTAAGAATAGCCTCAGCGTTCGGCATACGAATAAGTGTAGACAAGAGTAATATCCTGACGACCTCTGGCTCGATCAGCGATTCAGACACCGCAGTAACAGTCGGTAAAACAAAACTGAAAAGCGTGGAAAAATTGAAATACTTTTGATCTAACATAAGTAAAGACCGTACATCAGTACGAGAAGTCAAGACCCGTCTCACCATTGCCACTCAAAACTTAGCTCAACTTAAGAGGATCTGGAGAAGCAACACCATCTACATGAAAGTCAACGTCAACCTCCTGAGTGCGATTGTAACATCCACCGCTTTGTACGGTTGCAAAGGGTGGACCCTGATGCAAAATCCTTATACGCTGATACAACCTGCGGCGTTCTGACGGATAATATGCTCGGCGAATGCTTCCGGGCAACTGTTGGGGTACGACAATGCTGCCTACTCTCCTCGTGCCTCTTTAATCTCTACCTAGAAGAAATCATGTCCAAAGCAGTGGATAACTTAGAAGGAACGGTCTCTGTCGGAGGGAGGACCATTACTAATCTACACTTCGCAAACGACATAAATCTCTTGGCTGGAAGCATGACGGAACTATCTGACCTGACAAAACGGCTGGAAAGAATAGCCTCAGCGTTCGGCATACAGATAAGTGTAGACAAGAGTAATATCTTGACGACCTCTGGCTCGATCAGCGATTCAGACACCGCAGTAACAGTCGGTAAAACAAAACTGAAAAGCGTGGAAAAATTGAAATACTTTTGATCTAACATAAGTAAAGACCGTACATCAGTACGAGAAGTCAAGACCCGTCTCACTATTGGCACTCAAAACTTAGCTCAACTTAAGAGGATCTGGAGAAGCAACACCATCTACATGAAAGTCAAAGTCAACCTCCTGAGTGCGATTGTAACATCCACCGCTTTGTACGGTTGCAAAGGGGACCCTGATGCAAAATGTGGAAAACCGCATCGCTGCATTCAAAGAAATGCAATTTTTAGAAGACTCCTATGCGTCCGCTATACCACCCATGTCACGAATATATAAGTGCGGCAACGAATAACATATATGATCGGCCGTCACGAACCGCTCATAGAGGCAGTAAAAAGTGGTTTGGCCAAGTGTCCCGACAGCATCACACACTCAGTCACTCAGTGCTCCAAGGTGTGGTCGAAGGCGGCAGACCGAGACGGAGGCCGAAGACGAATTGTATGAGCAACAACAATTGGACGTCCAGGAACGATGACCACTGTACCAAGGCAGCGAAAAGCAGAGCGGGATGGCGAGTTGTGGTTCATGAAGGGAAGACGCCACTACGGTCGCCACCGACGACTACGGGTTATTGATGATGATGATGAATTATGCTGATACACTCACACATTATTAATTCTACTTACGCTTACATGAGAACACACGGTGATTGGGTAGTCACAACACAGTGAGGGACGCGGCGACCTATAATTAGCGTGGGGCAGCCTAGATCGGAAGATATAATCGTCGCAGTGACAGTCCACATTTACCACAGGCAAGCTATGTGGGCCAATAAATCAGGTAAACATCGGAAATGACTATATGAGTGCCATTTTCAGCCCATTTGAAAGCTACAACAGGCTTTATATCCTCAAACTGCCAAGTTAGACGAAATTATACTTAAATTACCTATTGGACGTTTCTCGAAAAATCAAGGTGTTAAAATCACATTTGTTAAAGGTGTATTGATGAAGGCGTTTGCAGACATTCAACACAAATAGCACTGCTTTGGCAACACCCCGAAATGTAAAAAACGACATTCTACTTGCAGACACTCTTCCGCCTTACAAACCAATTTTTTGTAAATTGCCAATATTGGTTTATTTTTGTAGCAAGATATTGTTTTTAGCCTCCTGCTAGGTTGCGGATTCCACGACATAACAATATACCATTGCTGGTCTACAAATTACAAAAAACTTATCTGGCTTTTCCACGGAGCGGGCGGCCCAGGTATTTGAGCCTCATTTAGAGAGCCAACAAGTATTTTTTGCTTCTTCGCAGTTCAGCTCCCCAGGTATTTTTCTGCACGTAAAATTTTTCTCTGCGAACGAAAATATACCAATTGTTGCATAATAAACTCAAAACTCCCTAAATTTTTACCTAATTGGCATAAATCCTTAGGGTTTCACTAGGTAATGTGCATTATTATAGCTCCCCAGGTATTTTTCTGCGCGACTAAAAATCCAATTTTTCTCTGCGAAGCAAAAATATATCAACTCCTCCATAAGAAACTAAAAACCTTATAAATTTTTACCCTGCGGCGGTAAAAAATACTAAATTGTCACCAATATATAGATAGGGTTTCACTATATAATGTGCATTACTGTTATATATTTACTGTGAATCGGCTGTTTATGCTATTTTCAGAGTTTCAGTCCTTCACAGTTCAACTGGGGGCCCCCAGCTCGAACTGGGAGAAATCGAATGTTTCGATTGTGACTGCTCCCATTTCGACTAGGTAAGCCCCCGTGCGGTTACTCTTAAGTACTTCGGAGGCAGTTTTGGAAAGCCAGATTATATCTCAAATTTTTTAATATTTTATAGGTTCAGTAACACATGCCTGAAAGTCCAGGTTTAAGAAGTAGAACACATAAAACTATTACCTACCTTAAACTGTTCGTGTGAAATGGCGTCGTCGTGTTTTAACAAATCGAGAACACTGTCGAGAACCAATTTATACGAATAGGGAAATAGCGAAAAACACGAATCAAGTACTGCTTGAGCTTGCTGTCGAACCTATAAAAGAACAAAGTATCTCGCATGCGGGGGTGAAACGAACCGAGCGTGAATTATCTACGGCTGTCATTATGTTTAATCACCTGTAGGAGGTTATGAGTTTGAGTACCGATTACAAAACCATCGTATTCATTCAGCATGATACATAATCTTCAACAGACGTTCTTGACCGTACCTATACGCAATAACATGTCGAAATATGAAAACATCGACATTTACGATAAAGGGTCGACGAACCTTATTCGGGTACGCAGCGGCCCAAGGAGTAGTCACACAAAAAGTGATGCTCAATAAAATTGAAGATCTCGGCGAATAATTATTCCAAAGGTCGATGTGACCTCTATTTCGCGACATATGAGTTGCGAAACACTGGTGACATCAAAAACATTAGTCCTACCAAAAACGGTTGAAAAGCAATACTAGAGCTTTTATGGCAATTATTTATGATAAATTCTTGAGTGAACATTAAGTGGAGAATCCAGAAATACGCCTTTTCAAGAAATTGCAATGAAAATACTGAAACATACTTTGTAAAGATATGGAAACACAATTTATAAAACCCCTAGCTAACCAGCGAGAGATTTCCTACGGTTGGAGTTGGGGACTACTCATCTGATAGCATCCAGGTATTATTTTTGTGCTGCGGATATGCCACCAAAAAGTAGTATAATTTCATTACAATCAGCAATTTATAATTGAATTAAATTAATAACAACCAATCTCAACACCTAAGCCTAAGTAAAAATCTGCAAGTGCTTATTAAGCATCGCTGTAATTTGATGTCGAAAATGTAAAACATTTATTATATTAGTAAACATAATAAATTCTAGAAGGTGCGCTGAGGGAATTGGGGTGATTTTAAAATTTGCACAAAGTTAACTAATTAGCTAATCAATTAATTACATAATTAGCATATACGGCCAAGCTTTAGAGCTTCAGAAGTGTCATATTCGTGATCAGCGACATCGAAACCTCCCATATGGTTTTTTTAAATTTCTGAGCACTTTGAAAATATAAAAAATTAGCAAATTTATAATTGATTAGTAATTATCTAATTGACTAACTAATTAGCATGTTATTAACATCCTCGAATAAAAAACAACGCCTGATCTGTAATGAGCACGGCTAGATGTAGTAAACATAAATACAAGAATAGCTTTACACTAATTATTCATTGAAAAATAAGCAATTTTTATTTGAAAACGCTAAAATATAACCTAACAAGCTTAACTTATTAGTTAATAAGTAATTAAATAAAACAGATTTTGACAAAACCTATATCTCTTGCACCTGAAGGATATTAGCCTTTTCAAACAAAAAAAATTTTAATCGGCACAATCGTTATTGAGTAGTTCGACGGACGGACTGGCGGTGCCAAATATTCCCCCTCTGACGAAAACAAAAACGATTCACTTCGCTATGCTCAATAAACATAGTTAAATGCCCTTACATTAATGTTACATTTATTCTTTTGCAGTACCCCAGAGGTAGCAACATACCCAATGTCAGTCAAAACGACACCATGTTTATAGATTTACCTTATAACACATAATAGTCAATAACAAAACAAAATCCTAAATAAATAACTTTTGGGGTATGTTGAACTTTGGCTTAAAGCTCGAAAACGGCTGCCTTGAAAGAAGTTAAATATATTCGAAAGTTGTTGGTCTCCTTGGTTGGACTTTGCGGTAAACATATTTTCGCTCCGTTGCATATGTGTCGACGTAAAGAGTAAAAGGTTTCGGTCACCGGTGGGTTCTAATCTACATCTTGATACATGAAACTCTACAGTTTGGAAAATGGTGGTCGCAATGTTTTGCGTTGTGGTAATGGACACTAAGTTATCACATTTCTGATCTAATAAAAGCGCATATAAAAAGCTCTTTACAAAGCTGAATTGTGTATTACAAACAAGTAAACAAATAATATAATGCTGGTCTTTCGGATGGTCGCTACGCTCCCTCCGTATCAAAAATAAACAATATGGCTTACCTGTGAATATAGACTAGTTGATAACCGCAAAAAATCCTTCATTACATCGATGTGCCTGGACGTAAAGTAATAGCCTGACCTTTCAAGCAGCCGCTTCTACAACAATACAAATCGTATAATAAGATATATTTTATTAGGTTATTTACGAATTTGCGTGGCCTTCAACCTGATCTGGCAGAATTTCTTAAGCAGAAAACAATGTCAAGCTGGGCTGCACACAATACCATCCCATTCAACGTATCGAAAACCTTTATTATACATGCTTTGGCACAACCAGCAGAAGAACAGCGAACACATGCTATGCTCTAGAAATCGGGTTAATCAACCCTGAAAACAAATGATGTAGCCATTGCAGAAACTAGATAACAAAACCGCTTCATTCCGCGTGCTAATAAACATTCGTTCTAAAAATACGTAATAACATGCCGAAATTTTAAAAGTCAATATTTAAGACAAAGGACCGGCACATAAGATGGTGTGGGCTCAACCACAGCAGCCCAGTGAGTGGTGCCACAAAAAAGCATGGTTGTAGATCTCAACGAGCAGACCGTCTGTCGATGTGACGCCTGTGCATTAGTGAAACGCGGTCTTCCCACAAAATCGTACACCTACACTTGGCAAACAAGAAAACCATTTTTTGACATTGAAGGAGGGATTTTAGGGTTCTATTAAACTGCACTTCGTCATCACTCTTCCTACTGAACAAAATATTTTGTCGAAATCCATCCACAAGACTACTTAAAAGTTAAACAAAAAATTCTCTTGATTTTTCTCCAACCGCCGTGAACAAAGAATCCGCAAGCGTCGCTCGCCCTGTTTCAATAATCAACGGGGCTCTAAATTAGGGGAGGGGTAGAATTTTGATGTGACCCCTGGAAAAATTCGGGTGCCATCGGTTCGTGGGCCCTAACAAAACTTTTGGCTCCCCTAGGTTCATCGCCTCTTGGCAAAATATATCTATTTCCAATCGATAAAAACACTCTCAAATGACATAAAATTTGTACTAATATTCCATCCAGAAGCCAAAAATTTCGTAAATTTTGTCAAATTTTGCTTCAAAATCACTTGTTCTCTTCATTAGTAGCGCTTTAACAGCGTTTATTACAGGATTTTAAATAGATTTTTTGGAAAAAATCCCCCTTATTCCGAATCAGAGGTCAGTTCATGCCCCCTGACAAAATTTTAGCAAATGGACAGCTCAGGACAACACGTTAATACAACTATGAATCGCCACGCAGCATACCTTATTGTACTACTTACCTGTTGCAAATAATTTAACAGATATAATGTAGTAAACATCACTACCATAAACTATCGCTTCGAACTCACGTGATGCTGAATGAGAGCAGTTTCGATGACGATCGTTTTCAGGTAAGATTTCTTGCCAATCACTTTGTTAGTCAATATTTGCTTGGCAACAAGAAACCCTTTCTGTTGTTGGTCGAATTTGATCTGCAAAACAAAGTCTAGATATAAAAACAGTGCTTCGGTGAAACCAAGCAAAGTTTCATAGGAAAGGAATGTATCACAAAGCAAATAATAATAGTATGCTTTGACGACCAACAAATTCCGTCCCCCAAATAACTGATCAGAGGCGACTTCCCCGACTTTTTTTACTTCTTTTCAACAGAAAAAAGAAAGGTAAATATAAATAAACCAACATGTACATGCATTGAATTCCTAACGAAAATGCATGGGATCCTGCAATTAAAACAATAAGTTGCAAAACGGAAAAACTAGTGAAGCTCGCTTGCGAGACAGAATTCGAGTGGTGAGAACAATCCCCCGAAGTCTGTTGTGAAAAGCACACACAAACAAAGCCTACACATAGTGCGCAGGTGCAGCATTATATAAACCGTGAGTGATGAGTCATAGTTACGCCCGCCTCTTTTGATAGCCAACGTATGCAGTAGACAAAACATCATACAATGAGTACAAAAACAATGAACTAACAATTTAATAATTCAATAAAACCCTAAATTGACCATGAAAAGAACGTTAAAAAATTCAAACCGACACTTGAGAAACATCTCATTTTTCAAACCAATGAGCAATGAGCTTGTTGGCCCAGAAAACCCCATATAAGACACTAAAAGCAACAAAAAACGTACATTTATGTGCCTTTCCCACGACTTTTCACCAAATATGATATTTGGCGCCAACTATAAGCTTATAGACTCACATTGGGAAGTAGTTGAAAAACTTGTTATATATCATTGGAAAGCCCTGGTAAAGCTACATGGAATAGGCCTATTAGTTTGCGGATAGCTCGTTTACTTATTGAGAAAAGGCGCAAAAACTGGAGGGTGTGCCCGAAAAATGGGCCAAAATGACGTCATTTTGCCCCATAACTTTTCCCACTGAAAAAAATTCAAAAATCGGGCTCCGTCACTACACCTAAATCCACGACATTGCGGTTCGAATGAGCTACCTTGCATCAAAATCAGCCCAACCGTTATCGAGATCCAGGTGCGGCAGACACACAGACAGGACCTCCTCAACCACCCTCCAGAGCCAAAAGTGAAAAGACTCGTTCCACTCGCGAGCTTCGCTCTCTCATTCCACTCGGATTCAACTAGTTTTCAATACTAAAACCTCTGGTGACAAATTTAGCTATTATTCGTCACCCCAAGCCAATGTCATCCAACAGTTCTGGCCAAACACTCCCACAGATTGTTATGTTATCTTTATAAATTGTGTCGTTAATATATTATCTTGCGTTGCTTTATTAAATAATTTTTATCTTTACCTCCTCGATCATATTACTTATACAGAAAAACACAATTAATAGTGTTTTCTTGCCTTGTGCATTCCCCGGTGAAATAACAAAAGCGTTAATATATGAGTAATTCGAAGCATCGATTTGGTGTCGTCTTCGTGGTTTTCGAACAGAAAATCCATGAGATCGTGAAGGCACTCGTACACAACACTACGTACGTTGCCACCATCGAGGGAGGCTACTGAAATAGGTCGGTTACTACAAATCACATATTAGTTTAAAAACTAAAAGTTGTATATAAAAAAATGCGACATAATAATACCCGAAACGCCAACATGTTCAACTGCATCTATGATTTATTAACGTCTCAAAATTCATATTTTCTCTACATATGCTAAATGTTTTATACACTAATTGAAATGGAGCGAGCAGACTTACCACTGACGGCGCTAGGGTGAATGACTGTAAACAATCTGTTTTTGTTGTCCGTTTCTCTCACGCATAACATATCTTCGGGTGGATCGATTTCGACAAATTTTTTATTCGAAAGCAAAAGTGATGACGATGTGCCGTTATGTTAAACGCGAACAACTCGGACCAAATGGTGAACCATTAAGTTGAACGCAAACTGGGATCGAAATGGTAAAAACCAAGTTTTAAGGGTTGTTTGCCAAATTTGGTCAAACGGATGCCAGCATTTCGCTGCCCATTTTCGCGAAATAGGCTTCTCATCGAAAAATGAACCGTTCATCGAAGTCTACAATTTCGCTGACCACCACTTTTTTGTGCGACCACTCTTGGGGCCAGGGTTTTTTCAAAACAGAATCTAGTTCCAGCTTGGGCCGATCAAAATTCTTTTGTGTTCAAACCCTAAACGCTGGGTCCATACTTACAATTTTTGGCTCGAGAATTTGACGAATTATTACACAATAAAGATACGTAATTACGAAACGCAATTTTACATTAATACATAATCAGAAATACACAAATTATTCTCTGCCTGTCTTAAACCAGGGTAAAGGGTCGGGGCCATTCATGAAACCAACAAAAAGCAACTATATACACGTGTAAGTACGAACGGCTGAAGGCCTGCACTTTGTGCTTCAATTTGTGATTTAGTGTTCAATATAGCTATGTAGTGGTAAAATATGTTACAGCCAGAAAACTTTGTAGATCAGTTGAAATGCCTTTTCCCTGTGAACTTATTTTAAAACATTAGTTTATACATTTACACGATTACGTTCACTTGCCGGATTCATTGGCGTCCACAATGTAGGAAAACGGAACTGGATCTACATCGCTGTCGGCAACAAGCTGCACAACCGGCTCATCGAACAACGGCAATAACGGAGCGGCACCCGTCAGCAACGACTGAACATAAGCTAGACATCGAAGTTTCTCTTCGCTAGAAATAAAAACATACAGAGTCGCCATGAAGGTGCTTATGAGGCGCGTCCTAGCGAATATTTTAACTTTATACACTAAATGAATCTGTGTCTTATTTACTTTCCACAAATTTAACTTCACGGTTTATTCCTCTAACGAACGAATATTGATTTTCAATATTTAATGTAATGTATAGGTGCAAAACTGTGCAAAACATCCTTAGTGACTACAGCTATAAATCATCATCGGATAGATGAAGTCTTGAACCTTTCTATACCAAATTATATCACTGTTGTGAAATGCTTCGCCTCTACTTCCATTTCTTATGACCAAAAATTTGAGAACATGCGTCGAATTAAAATATTTGGGCATATTGTGTGTCATGAGAGTTACTCTTTCATATTCTTTTCTCTAGGTTCGAATTAAAAAATAAAACTGCTAAGCAGAATATTGACTTTGCTATACCACGCTTAGTCAGAGCCACTGATTACGAACAAAACAAAAACAAAACTAACAGGCCAGACACTTGTTTGTTGGTAAACTATGGATTAATAGTGTTATTTAACAAATATGTTGTTTTAAGAAATATGTTTTCAAGTCATTAACAAATATGTTATTGGCTCCCTGGCACATTACAGAAAGATAAATCACTCAACTTTGGCGCTAAATACCCAATCTAATTTTTACATTTGGCCGTGATAAATTTAGTTGTACAAGACAAGACATTTAGAATAGGGTTACAAATGTCAAAGGCTACACAATGCTTTGAAATGAATAGTGCTTTCATGGAACACGTTCCAACAAGATGCCAAAATGGCTTTCACTGACAGAAATCTTCTCGGTATAACATAGCGATTAGTAATATTTTCAAGTTTCCGTCTTTTATATCATAGGATAAGGAACTAAAGCTTACTGTCACACTGTCTTTAATGCACACAGTTGTTTTTGTCTCTCTTTTGTCTACAGTGGGCTTCAGAAACTTTACACTTTGCGAGGTTTGTTGATCGGCAAGGGATCTCTTCAGAATTTACCCGGCATTAAAAAACCTTCCGTAGCACATCTATACGCAATTATTGCGTCAAACAAAGCATAACTGCCCATCCTTATGCGTAGACCACCCAAATTACACTCTTATAACTGCGAGAACATCTAGTTCGTTATTCAGAAACTTCATTAATATGGTACGTTATAAATACTGGCTACAGAAGCTGGAAGTTGTCTGAAGTATCATACAGAGACGCGAATAGTCAAGCAAGCAGGTGCGACAACTTCCGCTCCCACAAATACTTCGGTACGTATATCCACAATAGTACTACCGAACGTAAGGCAGGCCACAACACCTAACTGCACTCAGACGGGAACAAACATTGGTTTTGCACTGTTTTGCCGAGAAGAGTGTGTAATAATTCATTGCCAGTAGCCAGTGTTAGATATATATAAAATTAATCAAAATATAATATATAAATGCCAAAATTATATAAATTGCAAAATCCAACAGTCACAAATTGCATAGGCTTTTTATTTCCGAACAAAATAATCGAGACAGCCAATTAATATGGACCGCACTGACACAAAAGCGAAACATAATCCATTTCTAACAATTCCGGATACAAGCGACCTCTCCATACTGACAGAATCGCACTTTCCGAATCCTGCGTTTGGTTAATAAATCTCCCTCAATGTTTTATCTCCCTACTGACGCGAAACCCCAGTGTACAACTAAATCCTTGGTTTATTACTGTACCTAAATTTATGTTTTCTGTATTAACATTTTTAACATTTATTACTACGGTGTTTAATGCTAAGATATTGGTTTACAGCTTTAAATTATTTCTACGACAGTTTTTAAAATGACTGAAAATGTGACAATTTGAAGCATAACTTTTAGCATATAAGAAAAAACTTTCCCAACCTGGAAATTTTCGTAGAAAATGAGCTCGGTTCTACCCCAAAGTACCCCACTTTTCGAAAGGTTATGGCCAGAAAATAAAAAGTCCTATATCGCACAATATAAAAGTTTCTGGCATATTTGACTAGTGCAGCAAGGTAACACAAGCAGCTATGGGCAAAACATCTATAAATTCTTCAAATTACGTACGCTTTCAGTTCGGATGGTCTCGACAACCGATCCAATTGGGGTTTCAAATATCTTCTTAGCAAATCTTCGACAAATCGGACTTCTTCTTTAGAGGGAACATGCCATCGCACAACTTTATTTTTTCGACCTTCGTATTTAGAACTACCACTGCAGCTATCGTCAACAGTTTCTTCTGTATCACTGTCACTATCAGAACGATCATAAGCTTCGGCCCAGTGCTAAAATAATTTTTAAACTCTGTAAAAAATGCAAAAAACGAAAAATATGGCTAACGCTTTTATGTCTGTAACATCTTAGCAGATTTACAACGTCTACCGCCAATTCGGACTAAATCTGAGCCACTTTAAGCTTCCTTGAGACCTTAGTTCCAAGCAAAAGATAAACAATAAATTTCGGATTCTGCCTCCAAATTATAGTTATCTCTTTCAACTCGAGCACAATTATACATCTATGCCGCAAATGACCAATGCATCTCGCTTATGCAGTGCGATTCTTTAGCCTCTTGCCCGGTTAAAACAAACAGCGGCGACAAAGGGTAACGATTGAGTGTAAGGATAAGATAAATCGTTTCGATTGCAATATGAATATCCGTCGAGTGCTATATTAATATCGGTCAGCGGTTTCCCGTACCATCAACCTTTTGTCTAGATATGACACAATTGGTTTTCGCAAGCGGACAAAGCAAATCACAAAGCTAGCACCACAGTCACTGACAAAAGTAGAATTTTTAAAATTTGTGAAAAATTTTAGCATTTTAAAGCTAAAGTCAATATTACATACGTTGTGAATTTGCAGAGACCATGAATAAGCATTTAAACTTCACTCGCAAATCGACTTAGAACCGACCAACCACCAAAGATTACAAACATAAAAAAGCGAGCATCACATTTAGTATGTTTACACAGATTTCCTTGTAAATCAAAAGATAACCAAATAATGACCCAACATCAAAAATAACTGACGAAATACCGCTAACTCGAATCGGAAAATATTCAACTAAATCTGAATCCAACAGTTGTCGATCGTCGTCATTTTGAACCGTATAAGTCGACGATAACACGTGCAATAGATGTTCCAGCGCTTGAGAAACACTTTCATACGCGTTAATCGCTTTGAGACGGATTAGCGAATCCAAAATGTCGATAATCGTTTCACGATATTTGATTACATAGCTACCGTCACATCTGAGCGACTAAGATCATAAAATTAATAAAATGTAGATAGATAATAATAAAACGATAGTGGTTATACAACACCCCTAGCCCTGAAGACAATAGCGGTTTACCGTAAATTGCTAAGTACGTATTTATAAGTGAAATTTCCCTTAAGACGTAGAATTACAATGCTAAAATATAATAGCAATCCGATCAGTTTAACATTCCAAACAGATCAGTGGAACATCCGATTCCACAATTATGATTATATACCAATTTTAAGAAAAACATTACATAAAACAAAATCAACTTTAGCTAGAATATTGAGTTTGAAATCTTTAAAATAGTGAAATTTGTTTTAAAGTCATAATATTGACGAATATATTTGTTTTTAAATTGACCCGAAAGTAATATTGTTGTTTAAACGCTTTAACAAACAAATTAAATGCGTTGCGGGCAAAGCTGCTTATACACCCATAAGTAGCTAAGCACGAATAAATTAAGACCATTCTTTTAAATTACCAAAGGACAGTCATGCAATACAAAGTTGGTTTTCATAATAGTTTAGTTACAACTACCGAAAAATAACATAACTGGAAAATAATTTATTTTAAAATAATACTTATTGAATCAAGACTTCATATGCTTTTTGAAAAATTTTATTATGTACAATTCCGTATTGTTGGAGGACTGTTTTCTGCACAGTTTTGTTCAGTAATAGGATACAAATTTTATGTGCAAAAATTATTAATGTCGACGACAGTAAGTTTTCTTGACTTATCAAAAAAGCATGACACTAATATTATTAAGATTGTAACCGTTAGGATTAAAAAAGTTCTAAATCACAACAAAACATATCTGAAGAACGACTGCAGTTTACAGAAAAGACATTGTCCATCCCATCTGTAATTCCGGCACAACTAACAGAAACTGAGCAGGCTGCAAAGCAAAACACTAATCATTATTTAGCACTGGACAGTCATATAATACTAGTTTAATGTGTCTAGTAACCGGTAAACATGTATACAAGTCTAACCCAGCATACTGTGCCTGGCATAGATTAATAGTTTGTTCCGGTCAAAAATCCCACAAAAGCAGAGCAGATATATTTTTGAAAAAAATTTACTGAACCAAAATTTATTCGTTGCAGAGTCTCACCTGAGTGAAGATACTGATATACCACATCACCGTATCGCTAATTTCTTCTTCATCGTACAAATCCTCTGGAAAGTGGATAATCATTTATATACACGTCAATCAAATCTGTGCGATTAATACAATCCATATTTTTAATTTTTACCATTTTACATAGAATATAATAAAATAAACATATGTTCCATATCAAAGACAATTAACCAACCGCACGGTTTGATTAACAAGCTTCAGGTCTACACATTTACTAATTCCGACAATAAAACTAATATTATTAAAGTAGCTAATACTACTCATTATGTTACATGAGTTTGTTCTCCTTCTTTTAATTTTTTTACGAAAAAACATATTTTGACTAAAGTGAATATATTGAATTCTGAGTGGTGAGTAAAACGACCGAAGCGAAGAATTCTTACTAGCCGTATAATAGTGTGAAGTATGAGGATATCTGTTACTATAGCTGTAGGGGACACATAACTTCGGCTGGACATAACAGTTCGCGCTGTAGCTCACTTTAAAGCTTGAAATCTAAATTTGTGCCCTTTAGTTGGGTGTCCGATTCAACATTTCCCCAAAAAAGGCGGAGAAAGAGTTATATTATAAATGATGATGTTATGCTCATGTTATGGGTTGATCTCGACCAGATATCTGAGCTAATGTAGGCTCATTCAACAGAGCAAACAAAACTCTAAAGGAATATATATTGCTTTGATACAAATTTTTAGCACTATATAAAAATGGAGTTTGAATGGGTCCCTGAGACCCAAGAACACAAAAAATGATAATATATTGCAAGCGCTCGGGCTATATGATTAATTACCGGGCTTCCGATATAGGGGTAGGGGGGGCTGACCCCTATCAGGCCTCCCGTGACCACTATACGACCGTTTCTGACCCCTAAAATTTCCGATTTTTTCCCCTTACATTTTTCCCAGCAAATCAAAATTTTGTAATGAGTTTCTGAATGGGTCATTAAGAAATTCATATTCTATCTTCACCATCATGCGCAGCTATTGTCATTATTTACACTGTGAAATTGGGTATAAGACTGGCACAAGTTACACAATTAAATACAATCAGAATTCAACATCTTGGCGATGCGAAAGCTATTTTGTAATTTCCATGATTTGATATATTTTCATTATAGTTTATAAAATAAGTGATTATCAATAAACTATCTAATTATTCGCACGGGGAAGGTAAATAAACACAGCGAAACTCTTCTGCAGGTCGAACGCATAGACCTGATCTTAACTACCCATCCTTAACGTTTCCGAATTAAACTGAAACATTGCTTTAGTTTCACAATTCTAATATCCCAAACTGAACTTTCTCAGCCCTTCACAACAACCTTTAAAAGTATTTATACACAAGCAAGACATGATGTACAACATGGCCTTATTCAGTTCAATTCAAAACCGCATCGCCATCTTCGTTCCAAGACCAAAAAACGGAAGTTTTTGAAAGTTACAAGTCACAAATAATTTCATACAACCTTGAGATTTTAATTATAATTATATATGTATTACTGGTTGACGTCTGTGCGTATACAACGCAATTAACACACGTTTCGTCGCGCTATATAAAATCGAAAATATAGGACATCTTAGCCTTTTAGATACAAATAAACTGAAAAAAGCTAAAACACAAGTACTTCTGGTGTCCGAGTTTAAAAATCGTACAGCATCTCAGAAGGAAAACAATGTAATCAAACAACAAAACAATACAAACCAATTTATCGCGTTAGATATCCGTATAAACTAATCCGTCACTAACTACAGCAGTTTCGCCTGCGTTAACAGATTTAGGTTAAAATATCGAGAAATCGTTTATAGTGAAGATGACATGTCGCTCGGCGTCCGTCTTCGAATATTTGGTCAAAAATGACAGCAGAGTGTATGGCTGCACAAGAAGAATTTTTTATTTTTCTAGTGTTTTTCAAGCCTTTATAGCCTGTATGTAGTTGTTTTGTGGAATAATTACTATTTACAAATGAAAACATCACATTTCTGCAA
Organism: Trileptium ribeirensis; assembly: GCA_030248225.1. Classification (NCBI taxonomy): domain Eukaryota; kingdom Metazoa; phylum Nematoda; class Enoplea; order Enoplida; family Thoracostomopsidae; genus Trileptium; species Trileptium ribeirensis. The sequence continues at coordinate 60,425 of JASANE010014754.1, forward strand.
GATGCACTTCATTTTAGTTAGAATTTTGTTATTATTAGAGTCGAAATATAAGCAGTAGTATGTCACCTCATAATAGATGGGTGTGTTGGGCGCTCGACTTGAGGAAGCCAAAGTTTATCTGGGAAAACCGCAAAAATCCTAGAGGAGGTCGAACATCATGTCCCCATACTCTGCGGAGAGCCCAGATTATTATGATAATGTTCGGTCATATAAGATAAAAACAAATTTTCATATAACACGTCTCGTTTCTGTTGTTTTACTGTCACGATTAACCCTACGTAGTAGATATAGATATCTATAAATAAATATCTAGAATGAAGCAATAAATTTATCGATTATAACAGCAAAAAACCAGTTAATTCGGTACCTGTGACATGTTCCTTAAATTGTCTGTGAAGATACGGTATCAGCTTGGCAAGAGCAATATCAGGGTTCGTCTGTAATAAAATATATAAATCACTAAACATATAGCATATATCACTAAAAATTAAAACTGAACATCGCAAATTCATATTTTAAAAATGTCAACTACTGCAATATTTCTAACATTAAAACACTGTATTAAAACCTAAAAACATTCATATGGCAGATGCCAAGTATCTAAATATATATATATATATATATATATATATATCAGGGAGTAACCGGAATTCCGGTTCCGGTTCCGGCGAAAATCGTGTTCCGGTTGCGGTTCCGGCAAAGGGCAAAAACCATACCGGAACCGGAATTCCGGTTTAAAAATTTTGTTTGAAATTTTCCACGTTTTTTCCTTCATCCTGTAATCCAAACATATGTAATATATATTATTATGATGAAGCTTAATGATATACAATGATCAAGCTCCAATACAACCAAGCAAAAGAAATGATTAACTGACCAATTAGCCGTGTGAAACGTAAGTAGGGCACGTAATTTGAGCAGCAATTTTTCATAATAACCTGCAGGAGTTTGTTAAATCAAAGCCAGGTTGATGCCTGTAGCAGCTATTTTACACATCCAGAAGTCTGTGGGATACGTTTGAATTAAACCGGTCCAACTCGGTAACAGAGTATGGCTTACGCAGAAGTACTTAGGGTATGCTTGGCTAACATAAATTGCGTCAAGCACCCGCCAGTGCGCTTGTAAACTTGGTAAATCAGTCTAAATCTAAGTAAAATAGCGTTATCTGCAACGCAGCTAGAAACTGCTTTCTTGGCAATGCACTGTATTTATTGAAACTGTGCGAGCAGCATCACAGTGTGTCTCAGTTATAGCATTCTGATTAGAAAGTTATCATCATTATGATCTAACTGACGGCACTGTTTGTCCAACGCTAGCCTAAGCAGTGTCTCTGACCGCTGATCAGAAAATTACCTTCTATCTATTATTTTGTCTTAGAATCATATAAACCAATAATTTTAAGTTTCCTACAGAAGAACATGCAACAAACATATGTGTAGTAAAGGGAGGCGACTGAAGACATAGCCAAAGTGTGTATTCTACGCTCCAAGCTTTGTAAGCACATTCGATGTGACGCAGTGTACGCAATGGTGTATAGTGGAGGACACTTTTTGCTCTGAATGTCCAAAAATCGACATATTTGATTGATAAATAAACATTATTAGCTTCCTCAGTCTCTTTAAAGTTTGAGAAAGGCAATAATACCATCGCAATACATTAAGTTTAATATAAAAGTTATTTTTAATGCATTTTAAATCCACTATACCTTCATTTCTTCCATCATCTGTTTTACTATATATAAATTTCGAAGACCAGGTTCCGGTTCCGGTTCCGGATCCGGTTTAAATGGACGGTTCCGGTTGCTGGTCCCGGTTCCGGTAAAGTTCGGTTCCGGTTATTCCCTGATATATATATATATATATATACATATATATATATATATATATTTTCATCCACTATCGTTCCCAAAAGTTCTTCTCTACCTTATGGGACAGACCGCAGACCACAGAGGCCAGGTTAATGAAACAAAAAATTACATACACCACAAATTAAGAAAATTAAACTGAGTTTACGGACAGGCCATGTAAGGTCTCAAATGAAGTAAAAACAATCGCGCAATTCCGCTTAACTAAATTACTATTTTGTAGATTGTGTAGACCAAATTTACATGATAGAAGATTTGGCTTCACAGAGCTCGAAATTATAAATCTGACATAAATGGAACATTATAGCTGATACTACAACTATTATTAGGGTTATATCAAACCCTGTGTTCCGAAAAAAACAAAGTCCGAATACATTGGTGAAGCCAAACAAGTAAATTATAGTCAACACCTGAAGTACATTATTAATAAGCATACCACATCTGTGCAATGTAGTGACGATTATCAGATGTTTTAGGCTTACCCACTCATTTCTAGCACTGGTCAAAGCACATTGAGCACCCACTTAGTACGGTACGTCTGAAACCTTGTTTTGTGGTGTGGATAGGTCGAACTTCCTGTTTTAATGGTGCTGTTACACTACTAGCTCATCCAACAGCGCAAATCTCAAGTTCCCAACACACTCTAAAAGTTGGAAATCCTACCTGTCCATCCTGCACAAAATTGAAGGTTCGCTCTATCCCCACAACAATAAAATTGAGCGGCCTCATTCTGCTTCACCAGAAAACTAGCATCAATAAAGAACCACAGAGGAGTAAAAAATACATTTAACACGTGAAATCAGTGGAGTGCATGAATGCATCGTACTCTTCCCTTGCCGGTGTTGCCATGTTGAAGAAAGATGGGTATCTTGAATTTGTGTCCTATGACACATTAATGTAGGTACGATTTGCGATACATTAGGATTTTGATTTGAAGGTCTTTAGTTTATAACTAGATGAAAACCAAAGTTTTTGCTGTGGACAGGTGTTAATGCTGCATTTTTTCTGTTCCAAAGTTTACTCCGAACAAAAGTAAGCCCGACGCGGACGCTGCCCCGGCTACCGTTTCAGGCGTGGCTGCAGGACTTGGATGAGTTTCGGAACCCCGGTGCAACCGTACTTGCTAATACTCACCCGCACGGCAGCGAAGCATAGTTCAGCGGTCATTTCAGCAGCAATCTTTCCTTCTAGTACTGTTTCGCATACAAATCGAAATATTTTATTGAACAAGACCTGAAACATACACAAGATGTCATAAGCTAAAAAACATTACAACATGAATGTAGCGTTGACAAAAAACAAGACGCCCAGTGTTCCGAATGCAAGTTATTACAAGCATAACAATATTTCGTTTTCAAACAGGAAACATTAAATTGCAAACGTTTATCACCATCGTAAAAACAGTCCATGCCGTCTTGTCGCCAATTTCGTGTCCTCTTTACAACAACGCTCACCGCTGTTGCTGTTCGTTTGTTTTTTGTCAAAGGCTAATTTGCATAGCAGCCGATTTGATTTTGAAATATTGCAGTGCATTGTTTCACTTTCATTGATGTTACAGTTTTATGACCTGTCCACAGTGGGCGGGAGGTAGAGGGGACCCCTTACTTTCCAAATCCCCCATGTTCGTGAGATTTTTCCCATGTCCGCCCCCCACTCGGTCAAACCCACCCATGTTCAACTAATTCCAACGATTTTTTACGTCTGAAAATTTATGTTTTTTGTTTGCAAATTGTTTTTAAACGTTAATTATCACTATTTATAATGCTAAAATATCGTTTTTTTAGATTGAAAATACATTCACGGTAGTAAAAATGAATAAAAATATGGAAATATTTAGTATTTTAAGCAAAATTTTAAACATCAATTATAACTATTTATAATGCTAAAATATCCTTTTTAGCTTGAAAATACATTCACGGTAGTAAAAATGAATAAAAATATGGAAATATTTAGTATTTTTAAGCAAAATTTATCCCCCCACCACTTTTAATTTCCCCCCGAGAATGAACATGGGGCCTGCCGAAGTTCGCCCCACTTTTCGGCGTGCTATGGACAGGCCAAATAGTCACCTCTTTTTAAACGCTCTAACTATTCGCCGTAATGAAGTTATGCCAAAACCTCAGCGTAGGTTAAGTACAGAATACAAGTTTCCCAATAATGCTTCTCCGCTCTAGCTATAGCCATTTATTATTTGCAATAGATAAATTTTCCATTATATTGTAATATAATTACACTAACTTGTCTCATCGCCAAGGCGCCGAATTTTGAGTGTTGAATATGTAATTTAGAATAACAGACACGTACGCAGGTATATTAAGCATCAACTTTGCAATAGCCGAATATCAGCCATGTTATTGCTTGATTCGTTGATGAGATATACCCACTCACTGTGTATTTAGGGACTCACAATAAGCAACTACCTAGAGGATGAAGTCCTATACAAAATAAGACCAATAACACCTATATGGATGTCGTTTAAGTGTTTTGGATCTCATGAATACTTTGAAAACACTATTTTGACTCAGTCTTGCAGCGTAAATAACGACAGCAGCAGAACACTATGTGCAGCGATAACGAGGGTGAATTGCTCTGCAAAATGAGACCGATATAGCTAGAGCGGCTGCGGAGATATTGCCGTTTTCGTGTATAGCAAAGTATTATAGCCTTATAGAGGTTTTTTCGCTCTACAAAATCAGCCCAATTTCGCTAATATATCTGAATCAGTTGTCGAGATACATTTCGTAATGTGTTTTGTCAGACCCCGTTTTGATACGACCGGAGCCCATTTGCCCACATTTATTATGAAAGGGAATTGGAATCCGTTTTCGTGTTTAACTAAAGGGCACAAATAGAGATTAAGTTTTGGAGTGAGTTATCGCAAGCATCAATCAGCGCAGCCAAAGTTGTGTGATGCCTGTCACAGCCAAAATCCCAGAAACAAAAACCATCTAAATTTACCACTCTGGCCAGTGAAAATTCTACGCTACGGCCGTTCCACTCACTACTCAGAATTCATTATTACATTAATTGTCGTATATTTTTGCACTGTTGTAGTTGTAACGGGTTTCCGGCGCGGACAATCACGAAGTTATCATCGAGTGGCAAGGTATTTCACTCAAATACGATGAACTATTATCCTAGAAGTACTGAACAAAGCAAAAACGCCAAAAAAACTCGTATGCTGTATAATTGTTAATCATTTGTAATAAAATGATATATTGTAAAAATATTGTTCCATAATGAATCCCGAAGAATATGGAGTCATGATCAATATTGAAATATTAATTTCCCAGAGGCTATTATAGCCAGTCTTTGTCTTCACAATATGGATTGCGTCGGCGTAAACATCAGTTAGTTTCTCAAAGCGTGAACGGTTGCGAACATGAAGTTAAACAGATTGAATCCCAGAAATATAACAGTTGTAGTTTATTACAACGAAGTAAACATAAATAGAATTTAGCTGTCCGAACACAACATAAGAACTGACGAGACGAACGAGACCAAGAATGTTATTGACGAGTAGCTGTGTAGCGATCACAAAGTTAGCCAGATAGTGAGATAATATGAATTACTTGATTTACATTGTGATCAAGGATTTATGAATTAACTTTGTATCACAGCACAATACTTCAATTACACGCATAATAACGCTAAACAAAGCATACGTCATAAGAAAACTATATCATCAGTCATCGCGCTAACTTTTCAAAAAAATGCAGTCAGTATTTCTGTTACGCGATAAACACAAAATCGCGCGTGTGCTGTTAACACACTGAATCTCAAGCCTAATTTAAGGCTCTTTAAACTGTCTAATTTAAGACTCTCTAAATTTATTGTAGAAGCATTTGCATTCTTCAATTCCCCGTGGTTCTACATAGCTCCATGGCAGAATTGGGTTTGCACTAAAAAGTTTTGCATCTCGACTCTCTCCTGCTAAACCGCTGGCGGCCAAATTCATACCCTGCCAAAATTTTGCTGGCCTGATGTACTCTAAATTTTTTACAATCATAAACCACATGTACATTATTTAATTAAATGTCTTCGAGGTAGGAAAAAATGTTAAATACAATTTTAAAGTTAGAAATTCCTATGCTATTAGGAAAACTTATGTGGCTAGAAGTCTATCAAGAACAAGTGCGCCCGGTTGCTACATTGAAATAATTAGATAGCTTTAAAGTGGCTAGGTTTTACATACGATGAACTACTTATATACTTGAAATATTGTATTGAATCCAGGTTGGCTATTATTTGTCGTCCACTATTTAAGATTAGTTTCTAATAATCCAGATCATTATTAGTCATGTTTCGCTCGTGCATGTTTATTTTACAGTTACTGAAGGTATTCTTACGTATTATATACTGTAAAAATAGAAGTATACTTCAGGTAATGGCTTCTATAATCTGAACCTGGTGCAACGTAAGATCTGCCAACGAAATAGGACCCATTGTCGCAGAAATGTATAGGTTTAATATTTTATATCCTACCAAACAGTTTTCGATCTGCTGCTATGTATATTGAGTATTATCAAAACTTAATTATTCTTCCATTCTTAAATCAACTTATTGCATATACCTCGTATATGGCCGTACTGCAGTTGCCTAAAATGGAACGTAACGTTGAATACATGCCCGACTTTAGAACCGTTTCTTCTGGACTGAATCGAAGAACAATGCTTTTAATTCGATGGTTGCCGCCAGTTTGGCCATGACTATGAGCGCTCATGTCAATTATATCCAATATCCTGAAATATGTTCTATGTAATAGCGACATATAACCATTCAATAATCAACGATGGTGATCTTGGTATGGAGTATCTTTACGGGTTGGCCGGGAAAATTATACATGTAAGTATTATAATTACTATAATGTATTTAATTACAATTGTTCCTTAAAATTATATGTCCGAAAAGACAACATCACGCAGCGGGAGCCTATTTTGTTATTAGCAGAACTGTAGTAGTAAAGCATATCACTACATTAACTGAATTACGATATATATATAAGTTTCTACACACAAATGTTCTACCGAACTATGGATAACACAGATATACAACCAAAATAGTTATCCAAACGATGATATGTTAGAAAAATAAGATTGCCTACACAAACAAGCAAGTAGTTTTATTACAGTCAAAACAATTTCTGCATCTATGTAGGTTTTTCGAAGTTTTTGAAACCTGCAATTCATGAGACAACAGTGAGAAAACATGGATCGTATTGTGTTTTCTCATCATGTTTGAGATGAATAATTAGCTCACCTTAACATGCATCCATAAAATTTTATGTTGATTAATCAATATGGGTGCCATCAAAATAGAAAAACGTACGTTAGCGTAGAAGTCTATATGCGTATTGCTCTAGTCGGTGATTATATTTCACTATATTATAGAGCAGACTCCTTATAGCTTGGCTACCCACTGAACAAATTTAACCTCACCATTAATATTAAGACCTAACTTAATGGCAGCAAGCATCACGATGTTGAGAATTAAACGAATGCGAGTTTACACAATTTTTCACTGTAACACCACACATTTGAAAAACTAATACATGACATACCTGTCGACAAGCTGACAAAGAAAATCTTCCATATTCGCTGTCCCAGAGCATAATTCTTTCTCAACCTAAAAATATTGGTAATATAAAAGACATGAAGATTCTACATAAACGCAGTATTTTCAAAACACGCAGTAGAGGTGTTTAGTAGCTAGCAGAAACGTTTAGTAGCTATTGAAAGCTACCCTTTCACACACGTTTCAGCAGCTATTTTCACACACGTTTTAGCTAAAAATTGTTATTTAATAATCTAAACGCAGCAAAACTATCATGAAATGCATCTCATTTTCCATTCTACTTCTGTACTTTGGTTGCTTTTTCAGACCCGTTTGCTATCAATGCCCCATAGCAAAACGCTACTGCACTACACGTTGCCGTGGCAAAGCCAAATAGATAAGACCTGGTTTATTACAAAGCAAAGCCAAATCCAACTTAATGTTTAAATATCTTTACAATCGTTCAACTATTATTCACATTTTCACAGTTATTGTTGTGTATTAAACAGTTTCGTCGCCACATATCATTAGCAGTTGAGCATAAAAGAATTCATCAGAATCAATAAAAACATGTTATCAACTGAGAAAGATCTCATTTTTCTTCAAGAATTTTTGGTTTTTTAATGTAGCAGCCTTTATTATCTGCTTAAGTTCTTGTTATGCGTGAGTAAACTTAAGATGACCCGCCAACCATCCTGTTCTGTCATTACCGATATCGAATCGCAAACCCATGTTACGGAAAACAGGCTTAATTTCATTCGGTTTTTCGCTAACTGAAAATTGGTAAAACCAAATTCAACTGCCAGAAATTAGACCTTATGTTCGAACAGAATTTTGCCGATTTGCAGAAATTCTGTTCCCTAATGTATTACCATTTAAATTTGGATTATACAATATTCGCGAACAAATTTAATGCAAAAGTGGCGTCACAATCAGATCGACAAATTTTCGTTCTCAAACATTTGGGTAATTTTACTGTAATTTTCACGAACACAAAATGGTCAGATTTCAATCGAGAGCGTTGGTTTCGCGATCAGTTTTACGCCGAATTTCAATTGACCAAAAAGCCTTCCGTAACAAATTTTAACCCAAAATACAAAATAAGATGTTTGCCGGGGTCATTTTAAGTTTACTCGCGCATTACTTCCCGTTGTTTGTTGAACAAGCTGACGCTTTTGTCGGAAACCATGAAGCTTGCTACCTACATTCCAAAACCGATCTAACATTTATTAAATTTGCTACGCATAAAAACAGATACACAGCTACGTGATACACCTAGTCCATACATCTCCGTATATTTCACAATGCTATATAGCACAATGCGGCATAGGTACAAAACAAATGTAACAATTCCATGGTTGAAAAGACATAGCTAATAAGCTATTGCTGCAAAGATATAAATCTGTAATTTTTTCCAAGTATTATATAAACTGTGATATCTTTATCTTTACAAAAAAATTTTCGTTTAATCCGAAAAAAGTTTCAAATGTTCGGCTCCATGCAACATTCATATTGCTTAGTTCACGACTGAAATAGTTATTTCGATGAAATTAACATTTTTTGCTTTTTTTGCAGAATTGTTTATAACACATTACAAACATCATAGCTTTGCAGCGTTTTCAATAAGTTTTCCGCTAACATTCGGCATTTAAAATGCAGTACACGACCTCGGCCGTAGCGTCGGCGATTAGACAATCTTAAATTCCTCTAAGCACAATAGTTTTCGTTAAGTAAAAAATCACTTTTTAAACATTTGCTATGGCGAGTAACAAAAATGCCTCATCTTCTTACGGTAGTTGACACATATAACCGATGCTCTTGCTTTTTTAATCGTTACTCTCGCAACGTGGTTGTGGGAAAATTTTATTTTGAAATTTTACAGCTTGTTTTTTGTTCGCTCGCTACTTGATTGTTGTTCTCTCGCTGGTAAGGCGATAGTTCAATTGTATAGAATACTGTGCCTAGTCAGCATAAAAATAAACAGAAGTAGCGCAATCATCAGTAATCACGCAGGTTGTCCAGAAAAAACACGAAAACGCGTGCAGAATACGGATAATTTTTAAAAAGAACAAATACTTGCGTCCACACGAAAGGTCAATGCAACGCAGTCTATACTACGGCAATCACCAACATCATGGCGATAACAACACACGAAGGCATTCCCACTCTCGACCGCGAAATCAGACATTTGGGTCTAGGATACCGAGTTGACAAAGCTTGCAGATATTTTGAGCAATGCGTCATTGCCCAAAACCGGACTGATCTCTTCTCCAAATACTGCATTGTTGTTATCAAACTCCCAGCTTATAATTTACGATGTGAAGCCTCATGGGAATATTCTGATATAAATACGTTTGCGCCCCGAATCGGAAGAACCAATTCAGTCGATATATGAGAGCAATTTCGATATGTTTAGCAAGCTCATTCAAATTCGATGCTAATTGGATTCGATAGTTTTCTTCCTTAAATCAATTAATCCAAACTTAAGGCGAAAACCAAGGTTTAAAAAACGCACATCATACTTTATTTAAATCGTTTCGAACATGAACAGCATCCGAGCAGTCCACAAGAGGAACCATTGCAGCGAACAAACTCAACACTTGGAAAGTGACCTAAAACAGTTGTGCAGAATTACAGCGTAATAATGATACTATAATGATTACTATTTAACAATGACTACATTACGATGTTCTAGTATTTCATACCTTTTCATTTTCGTTTCTATAGAGTATAACGACAGTTCAGTACTACATCTTCCGGTGACGATAATGTTTAGGCAGGCAAGAATATTGTTATACACCGTTCTCTGAGAACAACGCTGCAATGCGCATGAGTGCTACTGCAGAATATTCAGAAGCATTTCAGAGTTTTCCTGCGGGAGAATATATGGAAATACACTAAGCGTTAGTTAGCTGCTCAAGATGAAGCAAGAAAAGAGCCTAAGCTTGCTGAAAAATACTGCTAGATCACTGCCGCGTCAAAATTTACGAAAGACGTGGATTCGACGTGACATCTACAATACAACCTTATTGTGGCACTTCTGGAACAATATTTTCGGTACTATTTACTCCTACACTCGACCTCAATAAAAATCTGCAGAAAGCGATCATGGCATATAAAGCTAGGCGTTTATAAGGTGATTCAATAGCGCCTTAAATGACAAACATAGCTTTTGACAATAATCATTTCATTCAAAAGACCTTTTGGTTTAAAATCGCCTTGGTTGCACCTGATGTACCCCATTTCATGTTCGTTGTTTCCTAACTAACGGAACCATTGTTCATACCGCTTGCAACATTTTTCAGGTGACAAGCCAACATTTAAAGGGATGATCTTACCAGCACAAACAGGTCCACATTAATAATTTTTTAGTCGTGGATGGTAGTTTGTGCAGCAACATTGGCCCGGCATCCTGCCATCTGCATGGTAATGTCTAAAAGAAACGTTGTGGGTCTCGCAAATACCACACCGGCGATTGTTGAAGATATAAATACGCATCAAATCTATCACTGATTAAAATATTAGTATACATCGAGCTCACCATGCATTTAGCAATATCATTCACATCGAGCCCCGGAAGTAAACTTGTCACTATTTCCAGCAAATGATGCTTATACTGAGGCGTTTCGGCTAACGGTACTATCACAGCAACGAGCGAACTAAGCGACTGAAGCAAACGGTGCGGCTCAGCTAATGTTTCCAAAGCGGGATATATCCGTTCCAGTAGTGGGGTGACGACGGCGCCCGGATCCAAATGTGCTAAACACCGTAGTCCACTAACAGCACAGTCTGTCTTATGTCGACCATACATCGCGTTTAGAGTACATGGTAAAATCGATAGAACAAAAGCTCTTAAATCTTCATCGCTTAAAAAATGTGACCGCTTCGAGTGTGCCGCGGACCAGTCTTTGCCGGGCGTTCGATGACGCTCCCGATGAACACGAAGACAAACATGAAGTGGCAATCGATAGAGAAGTGCCATCATTTTATCCAGCCATGGTCCAATATTTGACGGATGATAAAATGATTCCAGTGATGCAAATAGTCGTGTAAGGAACGACTGGGTCGCAGAACCACCACCCAACATGTATGCAAACCATATCGATGCACCTTCCACGTCGAATTGTTTGTCAGGATAGCCGATTTCAACCTAAACGTAAATGATAAATTATACACTCCTGGAACAAGCGTAAAATGCTAAAATTATACAAAATCAATTTCTATTCAAGCTATGCCAGAAATAGCGAGGTCCAAGCAGGCAAACGTGTAGAGCGATAATGAACATCCCACAAAGTAATGCACAGTAACAGATATGGCGTTTAGAAGCGGCTCATGTGCTGAGATTGCGCTTAATATACATCAGTACTATATGCCACTTCTTTTCAAAACACACATTATGGAATGTTAGTACAAAGAAAGTACTGGCCTGTAGTTTACGAAACAAATTTATAAACTGTCTAAATAGCAACTGCGTCTGGTCAATTAATTATGGCAGCAAGACGTAAACCATTAAATAACATTCCTTCAAATAAAGTGCTTAATACAATTTCGGTAATGCGTAATTGGAACCAAGAACACAAATCACTCGTTAAAATAAAAACCTACGTGATACTGAGTTTGAGCTCCAATCTGTAGACTGAGTGAACGTAAAAATTTGGTGAATATTTCTGGTAAATACGGATCCCAATCAATGTAACCTAAAACAGTTTAAGTAACACTATGCAGTAATAGCAGTAGGAATGACTGTTAGAAATACAGCAGACACATCTTTAAAAATTTATAATTACACTCACAAATATAACATGATTATCGATTCTTCAGAAATTGAACGAAAAAGGAACAGTTATTATTCATACAGAGAAGATAAACGATGGGAGCGTGGCTAGCTTGCGGTCAACGAGATGCAGTTACATTCAGTGTGACAAAGTTGTGCATAGACACTTAGCAGAACGCGTTTACGTATCTATCCTAACAGACCATGAAAACCCACAGGCACATCAGTAAGATCAACCGGTAATTTCTAGCTTCCTGACCATCGCTCACTGAATTGGGTTACATAGGTGATGCAGTTTATGACGGAGGCATTAGGAAAAACATTAAAATTTCCACAGCAATAATGACCCGCAAAACATCGCAGACACTACACGTCGTTGATAGACAAATTAATACAGCAAACTCTGGAACCTTTTTTCACAAAGGAAATAATAGTATATATACTACATAATAACAATACATTAACAGGAACGTGAACGTCAAATGGAGTTCAACTAAAAACTACAGGAGCTATTATTTCTTTCTCCAACGCAACAATCGAAAAAATCTGAAATTTACATAAATAACTTTCAATTTCAAGGTTGGTTTTTCAAGATGTAGGCGCCTAGCTATCGGTTTGAATAAATACCTCGCTTAACACCATTGAACTTTCCACATTCAGCAACTCCAAAAACATACAGACCCACTATACGTACAACTATGTATGAGATGTTTCCTACGATGACACTGAAAATTTTTAGCCCCTTATAGCTTCCGCGAACAGTACCAATATATCCACTTAAGGCTTAAAACCATGAAAGCTTTTTACAGGCAAAATAATCATGTAAGACTAAGTTAAAACTCATATAGCAAGAACTAGAGTAACGACTAGAAATACGTGCAAAGTAATAAATCCAAATTTAGATCGATTTCGATTTCTTTTAAACAAAATATCGATTTTGGCGTAGTTAACTAAGTTTCAAGTTTACGAAATTTAATAAAGCTAAATTTCAACGGATTACGGTTAAACGAGATTTCGATCCAATGCGATTGAATTTTCCATTGCACATATTTTGGGCCAGTACTGTAAGTCATAATTTTCTTTTTAAGGTATATTCAACGTGGCTCACAACTAGAAAAGATTGCTCTGCCTGAAATGTGCAGCAATCCTAAGCCTGTGATTCGATAGCCCTAAGAAACGTTATAATTTAAAATCAAGGGCACCTTCTATGGACAAATTACAAATGTGAAACATGATTAACTGCAAACTGTTCAACTGTTGACACTTCATCGGTGTTATTAATTTTGGGCCAAGAAATCATAGCAAAAGAGCAAACACAAAGCTAGGTGCACAACAGATTATATAAATATTATTTCTCGTAAAAAGCTAAAACAAATAATTTAACTTCACACTTTTAATATGTCATACATAATAATGACAAAACACAAAAACATCAGCCAGTAGTCTAAACCAACCACCACGCTATTTAAATTAAAATATTCAAAACCTCTCACCTACCCACATTATCTCGTGCCACCCGAGCAAGTAGGAATGTGAATTTGTTCTCCCACGGTGCAGAGTTTTGAACGTTCAACCACCAATACATAATTTCGTCAAACCAAAGCCTAAAGTAAAACATTAACCACATACACGCTGTAAATCCAAGGCGGAGGCAGAGATCACACCATTATATTCTGAAGTTAGCAAAAAACATATATAAATGAAATTTGTATACCGAAGTGCTTTTCACTAAGTGGCTTTTGTATATTGTCACAAAAACGAAATGACAAAAATTAACCAACGAATCCGCTACATCAAAGCACACAATTTGGCATTTTAGGATTGTCACAAATTATCTGTAACCTCCTTTCGAATTTCTTGACCTTATTAACTTTTATTATTAGAGTATTGTGAAAATATCATTCGAGCAAGGTTGAAATTTAATTTCAGATAAGTTGCAGGCGAAACTTTTCACCCTGTTTGTAAGTAAAGATTCAAGGTTCACACATCACTTGGTAGCTATACTAACAATTTTGATGCCGAATGCGCAATTTTTCCACAGTAGGTGAGTTTATATGCGTTGACTATGTTCAACTTGCGTCCACTATGACCGTATACAAGCAAATTATGCGTCTAAAATCTGGGGTTGACGATGTTTGTATTGTTAACAAAGCATAATCCAACTGGGATCCGCTAAAAATTGTGCAAGCGCTATCGGATTGCGCACAAGGTGAAGACGCCCGGAACAGCGGGTGCTGGCGGTCTCGCAAATATAATCTGTGCACTGTACTCAGTAAGTCTAAATTTTGGAGCCTTCGGTCAATCATCATCATAGACAAAAACCGGTGTCGTGCTAGCGACAAACTATGCTATCCGCCTGACCCACAAGTAATATGCAGCCCCGCTGCTCCGAAAATAGTATGCTTGTACAGAGGCTACGGAAAAGATTCAAAAAATAATTTTTAGAACATGGTTTTAGCCCTTATTTCGTATGGGAAAGCCGAATCGGGAGGGAAAAATACTAAATACAACAATTAAGAACCACGTAGAAGAGAGATTTCGTGGTAGAATAACTTCATGATGCGTCAGTCCCTGTAATAAACTTTGCTCTCCACCAAAAATACACCACTATACATGATAAAGCAACACAATATTTCAGAAATTATTTGTTATATCATTTACCAGGTAAAAATTTTCTGCTGAAGCATTCCAAAATACTATTTATCATTTATTTTCATGCTGCAATATTATTAGCCTTTGAACAAATAAAATCACTACAATTGAATACAAACCTATAACCCATAGCATGCTGATCGGGAGGCAGAATCGTTGGCAGGAATAGTGACATACAAGTCGACCTAAGAAACGACATATCCCAAGGACACATATACGGTCGTAGTTCATCTAAGATTTCTTGAGTTGATTCAACGGAAAAGTATCTAAACATATTATATAGAAAACAGTATTTCTTGCATCCGATAGTATAAATTATTTAGCAGCATTTCTCGAAGAATTTGTTCAGAAGCCACACATTTCTGAAAAAAAGCTTGAAAATGGTATAATAAAATAGGGTCATAACATTCCCGGGAAAATTTAATATAAAAAAAAATTAATAATAATTGCAAAAAGTCTACAACTGTTTAAAAGTTTCCATGTATCACATTGTTTTTGTCTTTATATAAGTTATAAGTAACGACTAAGTAATAGCATATTAAATTAAATGACACACGCCAGGCATAAATCACCCAGTATAGGTATTTGTCTATATAGCTAACTTGTTGTCGGATTCAATATCTACTAGTAACGCTGTCGAGATTGCAGAGCGTTGCGAAGCATAACTACACCTACGCCTTTTACGTGCACATCCAATCAACTCTCGATGGGATACGTCGATAAGTTATATCTAGATATCACACAACACCGAACGAGTTACAACAAAACTAACACCAGCAATAAGTTCCCCATGCCTAAAAATTCCAAAGTGAAAGCTATCAGCCTCACAGGACGTCATAATAAAATTGAGAATTTTGGATCGAGGAACCATTGAGGCGTCATACCTCAAACCTCATAACTCTAGAACCAGAGCCTTAATAGAAAAACAAAAAGAGATATCGGCATTTATCATTTTAGTATGAAATAAAAACAGCCAGACAAAAATTCCAAAGTTAAGGTAAAAATAACCTTGCTTCGTGAAGGGTACTAAAACGAGGTAAAAACACTCAATTGGACCTCTGAAACCGAAACAAGTGTGCGCCATACACCTGTACCCATGCAACCATGTACCACAGAGCAAAACCCCCAATGTAAACCTTGCAGCAGCCCAAAATTTCAAAATAAACTTTGGAATTTTGGGTAAAGGAACCGCGACGTGCCATACCTCAAACCCCATAACTCCAGAACCGGAGCTTTATTCGAAAAACAAAAAATTAGACATCGGCATATCTCATTTTACTATGTAATAAAACCAACCAAAGAAAAAATCCGAGGGTTAAAATAAAAATAACCTTGCTTCCGTGAAGGGTACTAAAATGGGTACGGTAAATGTAAATTATAGGGATTTACAGGTAAATGGACTATGTTGATTCGAATGAGCCCAAGATCATAAAATTCGGTTAAGTCGTTTTCGAGTTATAGCCGAACATACAGACAAAACGGAATTTAAAACGTTTCACCCTTGCAGCACACAATTTCCGCTCCGTATGATTTTGAGTACAGCAGTAAAACGGTCACTTTGCTAGCAAGATTAATTGATAGCAGGGTTCTAGCAATACAGTGTAAATGAACCAAGTACGTCACATTAAACA
>JASANE010014755.1:0-110384 GCA_030248225.1 Trileptium ribeirensis
ATAACCACTATTCGTACAAATATGGAAAATTAAAACCAAGTAGGACATAAAACGTATTGCTGTTTGTACTTTAATGGTTTAAATCACCGCAGCCTCGTTAGCTGGATGCCATGACTTTGTTTTCGAATAATCGACGAACTTAAAGTTGATTGAGCAGAAGACATCTTATCTCTATGGCATTACAATACGTTAGCAATCGGTTAGGTTCTGTACGATTAGAAAAGTTAACATAAAATTGATTAGATGTCACATGAACATCCATTCTTGCTTCAAAATGGTTAGATTCAGACCATTTTGCAAAGAGATCACAAAAAAATGAAAATCCAGTACCGAAAAAGCTAAAACTGTATTAGATATATATACCAACTCTTGGTTTAAATAATAAACTGACGACTCTAGTTTTATACAACAACTTGATAAATCGGTAAACAAGAAAACTCCAAAACTTAAATTTCGAATCAGCCAACATTACTTCAGTTCGTTGAACAATGGACAATAGCCACAATTTCATGCTTTCTGAATTTTTGGGCAACTAATGCACGTCATCTTTAGGTTGCGAAAAAACTAAGACTAGTTTAACCCATACACAACTAAACGCTCTTAGCTTGTCTTATCAATAGTCATCGAGCGTCAGATGTATTTCTCCATTGTAATCGTCGCTCACTTACCGTTGGACACTTTTTCAGTTCTAACTCTGCTCGTTCTTTGCTGGAAATTTGGAACAGCTTCCGGATTGCACGACATACCTAGAACCCATCAACTAAATTATATCAACGAACATGGGACTTAGGGACGCAGGTCTATCTCAAAACGGAGTACAACGCCACCTGCGGAACCATTTGCTAGGACCAGGCGACATTTCGCTGCCTCGTGACACCATGCCCTTAGCGTGCCCAGCGCCGTTAACCGTGTGCCTAACGGGCCTGAGACAGCCGTCGCCACTATTATTGGTAAGGCGGAGTTTGAGGTGGCTGTTCTCGTTCCCCGCCGTTGTGCTGCTGGACGTGTTGTGGGCTACTAGCAAAGGTACGTCCTCGACCCTTTTCCTGAACCCTGGTGTCCCGTTTGCCACACCGCCCCCGCGTCACCCGTCCGCGCCGACTAGGCGGATGAACACCTGGCGGACTCGCTCCTTCCTGGTCTAGTTTATAGTGGTCATCGTGGCCTTCCACGTATCAATAACGCTTGAATAAAGCATGTAAAGCCACATAACGTTATAATAGTTTGCGCAAAAAATTATAAACATATGTCATTTGGATGTTCGGATGTTTCATTACGACAACGTTAATTTAGATCTATACGTAAATAGCATTAAATATCCAAATTAGATACGTTAAGGCTATCTCCCAAGGCAATAAGTTAAGGCTTAACCCAATTAACACGATAAAAACAATGGTCTCAATTATGAAGCATTTTGGTACCTCAGTTCGTCGTGCACTGCATATTTGTACCTGTTCGCTTGCTCTCGGTTTTGATGACATGGTCACACAACAGTATCAGCTCTAACATAATGCACTGGATAACGGACCTAGACACTATTGTTACCGTTCCAAACTGATTAAGCGTTCAAAAAGTTAAACATTGAACTTTGATGAATGTTAAACCCGGAATACAGATTAATTCCGGCTTGAAATAAGGATTTAATCAAAATTTAGACTATCGCTCAAATAGCAACGTCAGCAGTAATAATAGATTCCGGACTACCATAATTTTAAGGATGAAAACACCTTAGAATAGCTAGAAAAACTATACAATGTAAATTAAGAAAATATTTTATGCTATCAAGAATTCCTTGTCTAAAATTCACTTTTACTGATATCATTAGACTGCGAAAATTTCTCAGAGGCCTCAATCTTTAACCCTTTCCCGCATACAGTCACATGTATGTAACATCGTACATTGTAACGCAATGCACAAACTGAGTTTAACGTTCTACGTGCGTTTGAACGTACGTATTTATTCACTCTCCCGCCATGTTCTTTATGGAGCCAAGGAACAACTCCTAAATAGCGTAGTGGCT
Source organism: Trileptium ribeirensis (assembly GCA_030248225.1). NCBI lineage: Eukaryota > Metazoa > Nematoda > Enoplea > Enoplida > Thoracostomopsidae > Trileptium > Trileptium ribeirensis. The sequence continues at coordinate 2,021 of JASANE010014755.1, forward strand.
AACGTACAAGGCTGTCACCAAAACGTTCAGAGATCAATTCACCGCAGCGGTAAATGTATTCTGCAACATTGTACGAAAGAAACAATTATCCATGCGGGAAAGGGTTTATAAACACAAAGTTTTTTTAAAATCCTGCAAGCTTCACTGACTGCAAGTTTTAAAACATAATACTCAACTTACTTCACTATCACAAATGCCGAACATCAAAAATACTATAAAGCACACAGCGAACGCAACTATTTGGTAGCAATAATGGAGCCAGAGCAGCTGAAAATTGACAGAAGCCAGGCCGGATATCCACATCCCGATTGACAGCAGCTCGATAACGGATATTTTGGCGAGATTGCAGCTAAAACAGAATAAATTTTACTGGGACGTACTTGAGGTTTCAAGATTATTTGATTTGTCTTAAACCTTTATATATGCCATTTATTCATTGTGTAATATTATGCACAAAATGAAAGAACCCGAAACTTACTTAAAACCTAGTGATGTTGCTAAATACTCGAGCCCAACAGTTGAATGACTATATTTATGTTTGAGATATAGCTTTGGTCAAGTTTTTAGATGACTAGATTTCAGGCCTATTCACCGCTCTAGACTGTGTTTCCAACTCAATATAACGCAACATGATAACAATTTGGACTAAACATTTGCTGGTCACTGCCGTTATATCGTGCTAAAAAGAATCTTACTTTTAGTGTTCAAAATTGTCAAATCTCCAATATATAAATTAGGACCGGACAATTGGCATATACATTTTGGTTTGGACATTGTGAAGTTTCGTATTGTTATATTCAACAAACACAAAATACATCATAAAATACCAGCAATAAAACAATTCAACCAAGAACCGAGAAGTATAATAGTGACTTTTGAAAACAAATTAATCGATCATCCGATTTTGAAACCGAAATGGGCGGGGGAGCCTGGACAGTAAACATTCCCAGGTATTTATTTGTGCTTCTACTTAATCCCCACGAATTTGAAAGATTTGCGGGTATTACACAACTCAATTCATCCAGTAATTATCCCAGTGTTGGTCTTAATATACAGTAATTATCCAGTGTCTTGAAAATTTGACGATATAAATAAGTTGCACGCAGATGGTAATTTTGCAGGTGTAATCAAGAAATAGCAAATTTTCGGGGGCAACTGTTACCTCAACCTTAGTTTTCAAGTGGACGACATACTACGAATGATTAAATATATTTGAAACGAATGGTTTCGCTTTTCCACAGGCTTTATTCAATGTTCATTCACGCAATAGAAACTCTAAACTCAGTACTAATATTTATTTTATCGGTTGGACGTATAGTTCCTATAGGTTCTTGCAAATATTATTTATTACAGTGGCAACTGAAAGTAAGTTTCAGTTTCCGACACCTGAGTTTGTGCAAGTGAGGATGACGTGACAACGAACTTAGCCCTGATAACCGATACTATAACGTAGGATCTACGGTTCCTTTTATTCACGTACCGTATTTTCGAGCTGATCATATCATAACTCTTCGTCAATGTAACAATCAGGCATATTCCAACAACGTAGAACGAAAACTGAAAAACAAAGAACAAACGCATATATTTACGTTAAACGATTGACGAAATTTTGTATCTAGAATCAATTTATTTGGTGTCTTATGAGATCAACGCAATTCACAACTTCCAGGAACGTTATTTTAGAGTAGAACTGACACAAAATAGCATCCTAATGGGAATGAACAGGTAGAGAGCTTGGGGAATAACGCATTTTCGTGAAATGCTCACCTGACGGATCTAATTTTTAGCAATCAATTTGACATCAACTGTCGGACGTTGTATAGCTTCGGGTTTCATTGCTAACTAAGTCGAATGAACTTATAGCTACGTCATATCACCCCGATCCAAGACATGATTTTAAAAGGCCACCGCCACAGTATCTATATAGATAACAAATATATGCCACAAATTCCATCGATAAAGCCAGAGCAGAAGTTGAGTGAAATATATATTGTGTTCTGCCGTCCGTCGAAAACACCTCGACAGAGTTGTTCTTTCATAACGATATAACGTTACACCCGTTCAGCTTGACTTGTGTCATTTTAAAATTAAACTTTCTTACCAGTAAAAGAGCGACTACTGGCCCGACAAGAAACCATACAAATTGATCTTGGACAGTGAACCAACAGCTGGAATGAAAAAATCATAATTTCCTGTTACGTCAGAAGTTATTCTAGGTTATGACGCTTCATGCTCTAAAAATTACCATTTTAAAAATGATATACAGCGAAATATAGATCATAAAAAATCGAATGTATAATCATAGTGATATTCGTAGAACAATTATTGTTTTTGTAGTTCATATGGCAAACTTGACATTTCACAAAATGTTAAATACATAATGTATAAAGACAACTCCGTCATTGCCTGGTCCCAAGCGGAGTATGACAAAGGAGGAGGGTTCAGAGGAATAAATAACCTAACATAGGCACAGCAGGGACAACGCCCGGGAGTGGCCTCGTAATTGTTCGGTACTGGTAATAACTACTCATCGCGATCCGTAGTTTAACTTAAGAGCGTCTACTACCCTTAGCGACAGATTGGCGTTGGGCGAGCTCCCCTAAATCCTGTGTTGTGGGCACCTGTGAGCCAGCGAGACCGGTCAAGTAACAAAATAAGAAAATACCTAGCAGAACATGAGTTATTTATTCGTAATGAGATATTTGTTCAACTGTCCATATGGTTTTAGCTAAATTATTCGAGTTCTCACAACTACGATCGTCGAGAATTATACAATCAAGCAGTTGGTATCAAACTTATTAGAAATGAAACAGCAAATCACAACTTACAAATTTGCATGACCATAGCTATCCAACGATAACACTGCAGCAATACTGACAAGAACAGAAGGGAAACCTGGAATACCAGAGAAAAATACAATTATTCAATATCTGAGTTGAAAATCAATGTCATTTGTTGATTTTTATGCAAACTCTGGAATCACATTAAGATGCGTGCAACTAGTAGCCACTGCAACCATTGCACGCAAAACGCAAAACATTCTCCGTGAACGAATATATATACAATTAATGTGCAATAATAGTGACCATATCTACATACTAAGCGCCTGGTCGGAGATTCCCAACTACCGTCAAAAATGCTGGACTTTAATAGTTGAAAAAAAAACAGAATTTTGATGCCTCGCTATATAATAGACTGCCTCCACAAGATTATAATGTAGAAACGGGCGAAAATTCGTTCCGACCGCCGGAGTCACAAACTTCAGCTTGGACACAGACAAAAGCTGTAAAGGGCACAATTAGGTGACTATATCTTTACTGAAAACTAGCATACTGGATAATGCTTGTTTTCTAGATTTGGTACAAACAATCCGTTTTTTTTCGAATTTAGTGCACTAAAGACCCAACAGGAGTTGGGATTACAACTGCATTGGTAGCGACAATGTCGACATTGTGCATGCAGTGGTAATAATATCCACATTTCGTGCGCAATGATTGCAGCTATATTTACGTCCTGCGTGCAATGGCAGTTACGTTATTCACATTTCTTATGTACAATATAATATACGAATTGTATATATGGCAGCTACAACCACACGAACTATGTGACTATAGTTGTTGTCATTGCGCACGATGTGGCGATATGGTCGCTACCACTGCACGCGCAATGTTGATATAGTCGCTACGGATACACTTGTAATGTGGATGTGGTGACTATCATTGCACATAATACAGTCGTTCACTTTCCACATTTTGTGTGCGGTGGTTGCAACTATAGGTCGAAAGTCGCCACTAGCTGCACGCATCCTAATGTGATTCATCGAAAAAATGTTAAATGCATTTAGAATTCGAACAACTCTTACTATAAGCCAAATATGTGACGTATTGTTTATAGCCATCCAGATTTGGTTTTCTCAAGAGAAATGCGCCACAGCAGTGTACAAAATTTATATTCAAGCTAACAGATTTTCAATGAATGCTTATTGTCTGTCGGAAATTGAAGCCGAATGAAATGTTCAGGTTAGTTAAATGGTTGATACTAGACATTCTATAAACCTTTCTTACGCTCTCAATAACCTTTTTAGTTGATTTAGTCGTAAAATTGGGTGTTACAAATGAATACCATTGAAATTCTAGAAACTGTGCAAAGTTTGATTGGACAACTGTGATAAAGCTTCTGAGAACTTCGTTAGTAAGATATTTCTAGTATGAAATATTTATTTTCGTTGCCAATTTGTAATATTTAGTGGTTCATTCACCGCATAAAGTTTCAGCCTACTAAACGGATATAAAAACAATTTTTAAATAAGATTTTCGAAAGGTTAGTGCTTTTAAAATTTTGATATTTCAAAACACTACGACCATAGGGCCGTTATAGAATCAGCCGATTCGATCAAGAATGATAGAGTGATGGATGATAGGAGCGTTTTCAGCATTATCATCTCAGTTCTTGTGGGGTCATCATGCACTGACCCCTCCAGTTGTGTGACGAGCATTGTCGCGCCCCCAGTTTTGACGAAAGCTATGTTGGACCGAAGACAGCTATTCAACCGACCTCATGTCATTACTCGAGATCAGAGTTACTACCCCAACCCCATAAAACTGCGGGAGTCAGCGCATGCTGACGCCTCAGAAACAAGGAGTATAAAGCCAACAAAAACTCCCGCGTCATCTAATTACAGTGCAAGCAGTTGTTGTGCAGATCAGTGTATTTTTCAGTCATACCCAGTCTTGGTAAGATTGGTATAGCCAGCCAAATGAAATCTGCTCCAGAGCAACCAATTCAGACTTTAAATTCTCATATAGGTCTCGAAGGTCCTACGGTCGAGGGGGCAAGATAGTCTAGTGGGTATGGGGGATAGCTCGTCGGTGGGAGGTCGTAAACTTTCTAAAAATTTTTAGGGAAGTCAATATTTTTTCCTCACTTTTTGCCAATCTGTGATAAATGTTTCCTAATTTGCCCTATTATTTACCAATTTTACCCTAATTATTGCCAGTTTTCACCATATTTTGCCAATATAAGGTAAAATTTTCCGCGCGCCTTCGGCGCCAGACGGGTGAGAACCCTTCAAGGGAGGCAACCCTACACTCCAATCTCCTAATCGACACCTATGTATCAGGATTATAATACTTTGCTGATACAAAGCATACTCCGGGGTATCGAGACACGAAAATACGAGTGAAAATTTAGGAACATGAGCTTACCCCACGCCACCAAGTGATACGCCCAAGTAAAGCTGTCCCGGTCTAAATCGCGCGGATCGGTCATCATTCGATAAATGTGGACTTCGTAGATAAAAATCCAGCTGAATATGGCAACGTAGGCGAAATGAAGCAAGCCGCCAACAGCCTTACAGCATGGCTGAAAAGAACAAATTTAAAACCGATACATCACTTGAAGATAACCAATTTGAAACCGGAAATAACACATGTAAGGCCTTAAAAATGTGCCTGGATAAACATCGGTAAACGACCGAGGTGAGCAACTAAGGCTCACTTCTCGGCTTGGCTTTACAGCTAAGCCAGAACCTAAGATGTGTATGCGAGAGCCGAGCAGAGCTTAGTGCATCTGGAAAAGTTGTGGTCGACCTTTAAAAGCTCTTTTCTAAAACAACAAACATAATTGTAGCTGCTGAGGTATAGTAGAATAGTCAGCCAACAGCAAGAACAGCCGAGATAACCTCTGCTGGGCTCTTAAAATCAACAAAGCCTATTATATATAAGTCGCTTGTATAATGTTCTTTCATGAAACGCTAATTTTTATTATTAGGAGGATAAGAGCCAAGCCTAAATTGCCATCGGAAACCTAGCCAAGCGACCATGATATCGTTGATGAAGAACCAAGTCCAGGTCCAGCCTCAACCTAAGATCTAGCTGTGAGATATCAGCCGCACATGGTTTAGGAATAGTTGAGCCGAGCCAGTGCCTGAAAATCGGTCTTTTTCTCATCTCTAGTAAGCGACGAATTCTTAACTACCGTCTTCATTTTAATAGTCAATAAAATATGCTAAACATTGCTCGCCTTACAGCGGTTATGACCTGTCACAATATAGCCCAGTTGTATAGTGAAAAAGAAGTAAAATACTATATAGACATATTGCATTGTTCCCGGATTTCAAATTTTACTGTACAATTAAAAATTAAGCCCGCAAAGCTACTTAAATGGACGCAATTATATAGATATCGTTGTAAAACAATTTAAAATTTAAACGTTCTTGTATTATTATAGATTGTCACGACCTTGAATAGCTACAACAGTCGTTACCATAGTTAGGTCTGGGTACGTCTCGAATTCGACAACAGGATACCCTTTAGTCATACATGCAATAAGGGAGGCACGGGTGGAGGATTATCCTTCTGAAGGGTCCCGTTTTCCGGTTAACACAACCTTGCTACTAAGGCATAACACAAGATTCTAAACGCAACTTCGTTTTCTCGTATCAGATGAAAAACTGCAGATTTTCGGTGATTAGAGCGTCGTAAATGCCAAATAGGCGCACATTTTGAAACCAACCTAAACGTAAGCCTCTGGAGAAGAGATAAGCTTAGGCTTACCGCAAGACTTGGAAAGATTTTAGCAAATCCCCGGAATTGTATTTTATTATATATACGTCGAATAATCTGTCAATCTAGTGTCATAAACGAAAATGTTTTAGTCAGTCACCGTTTTATTAGAAAACCAACTCTGCTGGTTCCGTTTCAACAATGCTCAGCTTTCGAAACGTCTATTTCCGTTCTATTTTCAGTTTTAGGAGACTCAGTTTTCGATTTTTACCAAAATATTCTTACCAAACAGAGTCGAGCTTCGACAGAAAACGAAAATGTGAGAACGGCAATGAGCATTGAAATGGCAAGTGAGATGATGATTGCGTTTGAGTTTGAGTACAGCGAACGAAGACAGATTCGTATAAATACAAGGCAAAGCAGTGCAGCGAGGCCGGCAATAAGCGAAATCAGTGATACAATTGCTAGGATTTCGTCGCTAATCACACGATACTGAAATCAAAAACTCGCTGGTCCTATCGTGATTGGAAATATTTAAAACTTCTAGAAACAAACAAAAGTTTGTCACATCAAAAAGCAACCCCAGGGTTCTGTCAGATTTTAAAAAATCCAGCTAATTCTTTCTTACGGTTCTTAGTTTATAGTTTTCGTATTAAAGATAAAGACATTGTTAAAAATAAAAATACTATATATTATTAAATGTTAATCTCGTAGTTTAATCACTAATAACAATGAAAATTAAATTCAACCATGCTTATAGCCAAAAGCAGGTACTTGCTCGATATACGAGATCTCCCCGAGGAGGGGCAGCCGAGTCCTCTGGATAGCCTGGATCAGTCTCCGGACTCATAAATACCACTTTTGATAGTATTTGCGGTCCGAAATGTGAAAAATGCCACTTTTTTACTTTACCGCGACCACCGGCAATTGAACAATTCTGTTTGTAGTCGTTACGAGCGGACTATTGTATTGTCATTGGGTTTGCTGATTGTTTATAAGGATGCTGCGACACACACGGTCATGTACGCCTCACCAAATGAAAAGATGTGCGCGATAATATGAAGGTCCAGCCATGACTTGAACCCGAGTCTATAGCTTTCAAGACTTGCGTCCTACCACTACACCACAGGCATGATCAACTCGCCTTGTAACTACATATATACACCTATACACTTTTGCGGAATATCTGCTGTTCGCTTCACCAACTGTGAATGGAATTATTTTCCACTGACTCTTACATGAAGGTTACTGAATATTGTTACATTCTTATATTGGTATCAAACCAAATTTTACTCTTAACCATTGTTTAATTTCCCAGAATGATATCTAAAATGTCTTAATTTCGTTTAATGTTCAGAGATTCGAACTGTCAGAATTTTACAAATTTCCGTTTTAAATATACAATAAATCTTAAATTCAGATTTAATACATCGGATACGACAATATAAGAATGTTTAGTGTTATTTTAGCATATTAACAAATGAGTGATTTACCGATGTATCTGTTAGTTCCATCAAGACAGCAATGGTTCCTAGTTGAGTGCATCTACAGCTAACGTGGGTTACATTTTGCCGAACGGTCTTACACGATGATGCGGTCCAAATCCCACTGAAATCATTCAACATCCGATGTAATTATGGCGTTAAAACAAGAGTACAATTATTTAGGCAATATATCAGATGGCATTATCACAGCTATCTGGTTGCGGCATTGTTTTCACGTTTTGCGCAGTATTGCACACTGCTCATGGCCAAGAGAGTCGCCACGGGGGAGGGGCACTGGGGTAGGGGCACCAAGTTTGCTGTTGGTACCGCCAAGTTTACTGCTGCAACAAAACTTTTTTCAACATGCTATCGTTAGATGACAGACATTCTGAGTTGACCCCCAGTTGAAGTTTTCTGGTCACGACGCCCCTACTCATATATACTGCGATCGCAACTGAGTTTTCATAAATCAGACTGAAGGAGTCTGGGATTCTTCGGGCTACGTGTAAAGCAAACCAAAACTAACAATAGTGGCTGAAAACGGACTTATAAACTGTAGGAATGTTTGATATTCGCAAATATGACAATCTGGATGTTATACCGATTAACAGGACGCAAGTGACGCAGGTTGTTCATCAATGTTCACTATGATTCCATTTGGGCGTTGCTACTATGCACAATCTGGGAAGACAACTGTTGGTCGTTGTCAGAATAGCTATTTAGACCCAACGATTTAGTAACTGCTTGACGGGATGTAGTGGGCTCGGAACCAAACCATGAGTATATAATGCCCAAACCATGAGTATATAATGCCAATTGCAATGCCGATTAAAAATTGTTTCTTGTAGGCCTTTACCTGTCATCCTATTGACACAATCGATGATAAAATTAGTCCTAACGAGGTACGTTACTATGACGTACTTCTCGAAAAATGAAAAAATTCTCGGAATAAACCTAAAAATCTCAAATACCGCCGGAATTTCGAACACAGTAGTCTGTCGGAATAATTAGCTTTTTAGATCATGATCATTGGCGACGTATATAATCATGCATGGTAAAAGGCAGGGTCAAATTTGGCTCACTTGAATCAGTCCTTATCCGATTCAGCATATAAGTCAAACTAGACTCAGTTTTTGAGAGATGACTCACTCAGACTGAGCCAAACTTTGACTCACTGGCTGAGTTAAATAAGTTTTAGCTCCAGCTTGGCCAACATTAAACTTATTTTTCTGCGTCAGCAAACGACCGCCTTACTTAGTCAGATTTTGGACTCAGAGTTCTCAGCGTGTTCAAGGAGACTAATTTCTTAGCTACAATATAAAATAATAATTGTTTCATGGGCCAGGTTAGCACCATGTTGACGTTCGAAGATTTATTGACTCTTCTCCTAATATCACCTCATTCACCTTTTATATTTTTCAAAAAATATCTCACATGGTTAGATTACAGGGCTAAATTTTCTCTAAATATCTAGTTTCCTAAATTATCCCTAAATTAGTTCGCTAAATTTTCTCTAAATACTCGACTGTTTCGATGGTGTTTTTTACAATGCGTAGTTGAACGGTCTATCGATGGGTCTGAGACATTTTGGTATATAAATGCAAGAGAAGCTAGCGAAGCATCGTGCTTAAACTTTTGTGAGGGACTAACCCCTTTTCGTAATTTATCCAGTGTGCACATTGAGGCTGTGTGACGTTGACTGAACGGAGCATGGCCAGCTCTATTTCAACTGGAGTGCCATGGTTTGACCATTCATAATTGTCTGAGTTACTGAAGACATCCAGCGAAATCACAGGCGAGTTGACTATCAAAGGATATCCACGATATCTAAAATATAAAAAGAACTTAACTCATTTTTATAGAGTTGCACTAGTAAAATATTTTTAAAGACAACTAAGAAATTTTAACACTTAATGACATAGCTAGCTTATAAAGTTTCGCAATTTATAGACTTTCAGGATTTTTCATATTCGTATGCGACAGACAAAAAGATTGTCTGATGAAATTTTTAGAACTAATATTACATAAAAACTGTTCAAAACGTCAGGGAATTTTTTAAATTAAGTGTACTCTAACATTTTAATATTTTTAAACCTTAAAAATGGCCAACAACCTATTACTAATATCCAGAACAGAGTAATTTGTGTGCTTTTGCAATTACTAGACTATTCTGCTAGGCCCAATTCCAATATCATTCTGACTAGTACTTGTATAGGTAACCTTGAGGGGGCAAAGTGTGATGCATACAATGCCGTTGTCGATATACTAAGCCTTAGCCTAAGCTTTGGTTTTTATATGAGGCATACACTAAGCCTAAGTTTAAGTCGGGGGTTGCCCCGGTCTAAGCTGTTTTTTCTAACGATATAACGTATTGCTATATAGTAGTAAACGTACAGGCCACGGACCATAACTGCTGACTAACGACTGTCGTAACGAAAATTGTTAACGGGCGGCCGAAGGCTTTCACGACCGTTGTCCAACACTAGTGCCGACAATGCTATTGGAAAATATTTAAAATTTCAAAAATACATGTCAGGGGCGGGCGGGCAAAGACAATCTGAGGGGACACCCCTTTCACGTTTCGCTGGCTACATGCCTACAACGTGTTCTCTATGGTATGTCTGCCGTTGTCAAAAGCACCTAAGTTCCAAACAGCAATGATATTGTAATGTAACTCTCGCTAAAGACATGAAAACAGGCAAGAAATGACTAACCTTATGTTTGATGAATACTTGTTTGGCATTAATTCGCCCAGGGTCCGATACGCAGCGTAGAAGACAACCGTTGGAAATGTTGATGAACCTAAAATACAAGACAATATATGAAGGGGTAACATTAGGATATGGCATAAAATTCAACGCAGTGTTCGTTGCAGTTTTCGCTCAATAATTGTTGATGAAAATATGGCCAAAATTTATTCTATTGCAGCAAATTTAGACACATTTAGAATAAATAAGACAGCGTTAGACAGATTTTTGGACCAACGAAAGTTTTACTGGAAAAAGACAAATTCATGCTATGACGTTCTCACATGCTAAGGTTAAGCCTTAGCCGCAAGCCTAAACTTCATAGTTACCACATAGCTTAGCTTAAGCCCGGGCTAGGGCACCACGACCCACCTCACTGAAAGCTGTTCTTTTTTCTAACGAAAGAACGTCCAGCCCTTAAAGGGAATACGGCTCGAGTTTTATTATATTCGTAACAAAAAATCATAACGCTACTCATATTTTGTACAATTCTGCTTAGCTAACAACCCTCATTTTAGAATTAATTTGGCCCCAAAATGACACAGGTTTTCAAATTGTGACCAGTTTAGGTAATATCATTGCAACGCATCCATATCATTGGCTAAGTTTTAAAAGGGTAAAACCTGGCGTTATTTTGCACTGAACAAGGCGTACCTGAGGCAGAAATCGAGCGTGATATCTTGCGACGGCGACGATGCCGAACATGTCTTCGATGTCGTTGTGGCTTTAGTTGTGCAAACGTAACCGAAAACTCTTCAAGTAAACGGCTTCGACCACGTTTACGCTTTTGTGGAAAGTTGTCAAATTTTGGCAACTGAACCAGTCGCGAGCTTGGTTTAATTTCATCAATCGAATACACTGAAATGATTAAAAAATATCTATTTTTACACAACAAATTAAAACTATATTTCGTTCAACACAGTCAAAAAACATTACTGTTTAGACAAGTTTTGTTTCACCCAAGCAAATGTTTAATAAATCAGGATCGGACAGCTTTGAGTTGGAGTGGAGCATTCAAAAAATAGTTCACTCCTTCATTAAAATTCTGCATTTTATATCTGTTCAAATGATTTCTTAAATTGTAACTTTTTTGTCGTTTGATTATTAAAATTTTATACAAAAATAATTTTGAGTAAGCGCGAGCTAACTATTTGATTTCAGCTAAGCCGACATAAATAACAATCGTAGTAGCCCAATAAATGGCGAATGGGTCATTGAAAACGATAACCGGCTTATAGTGGGTAAGTAGTTAATTTTTTAGTATTTTATCTAATATTTAAGAAATTGTAAATTTAAGAAATTCTAATCTAGAGAGAAGAGTGTCGCTGGCTTGATTTAGAAAACAATTTCAAATTTTCGTCTTAATCAGAAATGCGGCTTAATTTCAGCAGTGCTTGTCTTAAAATAATTACATCAAAGTTTGTGTGAATTTTAATACATTAGTCCATATATTTTTTCACATTAAAACAGTTATTTTCACTTCCTTACGTCAAAAATAAACACATGTGCCAACAGACTAAAATATATCATTTAGAAAATTTAGCGAATACACGGCCGCATTAACAAAATACTGTTTGAAGCAATAGCTAACATATTCCGCGCCACTGGTTTTTACATATTTAAAGTAATTGGCATTTTTTATGATTTGAAAGAGATATCTATGGAAATCAGGGTTACACCTTTAAATCTCTAATTACAAACATTTGTTTGAAGCGCACTCGCACTTATTCTTTTCTGAGAGTATTTTGTACCACAACTATTCGCCTAAAATGAAGTTCTTGCTTATCTGTGAAATGAGAATGTTTCATTAGGTTCTGTGACATATAATACAATCACATACCATCCATATATATATATGTAATGACAAAATCAAACTAATTGGGGGAACTTTAGCAAAGCTATTCAGGTGGAAACGTGCCCATGCGCTAATAATCGAACAAAATTTAAAACTTCAGTTTCAGTCATGGGAACGTCCGAACACTATTCTAAGTTTTGACGAAAGAATCATGAATAACTCAATGAAATATAAATAAAATAATAGTGCGCATTCAAATTATATCGACGTCGCGAGTCGCGGCATTTTTCTAATACAAACTGAAGTTAGATTTTTGATCAAATATTTTGTCAAAGTTTTAGAATGCTGAAAATTGAACATACGAACGTCAGTTAAGATGCTTATGGCATCTTTAATACTGTAATTGAATGGAATGACGTATTTTATTGTGACATTTGTATTTAAAATTTATCTACGTCACCTGTCGATCCTTTTTACCCTCTACAAAATGTTACTCACCATCAATAAACCATACACAAGAATTTTTGGCGTAAACATTACCAATATTATCAGTTGCAATCACAAACGGGTCAATATAGATGGAATAAAAATTTCGTCCCAAATGTGATCCGTAAGCATTCAGTTGTTTCATAAAGTACGTCCCGGCGGCGTGATCTTCGTTTGGTGTTGATGACGACGTGTGATCAGGCGATGACGTTCGTCCGTGGATGATTTCCCACCACCAAGGTAAGTAATTTGTGTCCACGATTACATTTGCCGATTCGATTATATTCTGAAAACCAAAAAACTGGCCCACTAATAAGTAAATATTTTTAATGGTCATTTAAGGACTACATATGTCTAAGGAACAGTTCTGGCAGAATCACTTCAATCCGAGCCGATATCGGAGAGAGCAAGAATAGTCCTATCGGATCCGAATCGGATAATGGTGAAAAAATTATATCTTGGGTAAATCACAGCGCCTTGTAAAGGTTGGTCGTATGAAAACGAATCGGATCAATGAGAACACAACGTCGGATGGGATCGGGATTGAACCAATCTGGCCGAGTCGTAAGCACTGTAAAAATACCTAAGAAATACCTCTTTGAAAAATATAGTACTAGTCTTGTGCTGGAAGCTAAAAGCAACGTAACCCAATCTATAATATTGGACGTAATACTTTTTAATCTAAAGCTTTATACAATTTTGTGTGGTTTTTCATACAAATTCGTATATTGCCACAACTATATTGATACAAAAATATTGATACTGTGCGTTGTTAGACATTGAAGTCAGTAGATTAATTGCTAGAAATTTAGGATTACTCGAATTTGTATTTTCAGCTAGTTTCAAATAAATACTGCACATACTCTAATTGGCAATTACCCGAAAGGAAATGACCGGATATTTAACATTTCAGAGCTCAAATGATCGGAGTATTTCAACACACCCCAGTATCTTTCTCTCTGATAATCACTGTGAAACTGCAAACCCTGTCCTTCCGAACTACATTTAAGATTTTGAATAATTTTTTAATTAAATATAGCAAATATGTCATATAGTTGGTATTTATTTACTTAGAATGGCACAGAAAGATATATATTACTTTGATTGCTGCATCCATATATAACTTTATATGCTTAGATGATACATCATTTGGTACCAAATTGTACGGTAGAAGACCCTAATTGCTTTATTAAAAGGGCTATCACTGCTGAGAACGTACCCGGATAAAGTGCCTGTCGCGGTTATGTGTGAGCTGCAGCGAATTGAGATAGAGTTCATTGCGCAAAACGCAACATATCACACGGCTTGCGATATACACGTCCATGCCATACAACGGTAGTCGTCCGCTGCCAATAGCCGGACCCACTGTCGTAAAATTGTGCAATTGACTCACGGCACTAAGTGAATTTTCCAACTCAATAACATCGGTACGCTCCAATTCGTTCAGCTGAAAATTAAACTGAATGATTATGAAACTTTGCTATGATAAAGTGCTATGAAACTAAGATAAAGCCGGGAACTTCACTAAATCGAACTTCTCTTCAAGAATAAATCTATTATCTTAAAATTTCCTATAAAACTCTCTGTTTGTCAAAAAACCAAAAATAACTCAAAATCGGGAAAGGTTTTACCAAAAAACACACCCTGAATCTTACAAGAAACTTGCGGTTCAAACATGAAAAAAGAAATTAAAAACTCGAGGAAAAGATTCTTGGAGTGATTGACACAAGAACAACATCACAGCAAATATGTTTTGAAATAAAATGTTATAATAAAATAATTTCGTTTGTGGATTATAGTTTTACAGGTCAATTAAAAGTTATCAGTAAACAATATTTTGGACTGTTTGAATTCAAGAAAATCCAAGTAATGAGTATAACAACTGACATTGTGTGGATGAGTCTCTCGGTAGCCTTACCCCGGGTAACCTATGAAAGTTCCACAACTATAGGATCTACAAACACTCATGAAGCATTAACCGCACATTGAGGGCCAAATTATTTAGTAGTGGAGAGCTTAAAGTCCGAGAAACTTGGAACATGGGACCCGGTCTCATATCGATACAATCGGGTCGATGCTAATCTATACAAAAGACTAAAGACTTCGGCTAGGCGGATTGATTCCCGCGATAGCTCATTTTAAATCGTGTGAAATATTTGTTTTTGCCGAGTTAGGTACGCAGCCGATTTCACTATCTTCACACCGAAGTAGCTTGCCGAAGAGGCTCGAATCCTTAAAAATTTGAAAAAGCCCAAAAATGACGTTACTTATTGTAAACTCGACAACCGATGTAAATATATGTGTCAAATTGAACTCATTTTGGAGAGTATATAAGACTCTATAAGTGTATATTATGTTTTACTACATGGTTCTCTTAGGATGTACGATTTGCGTCAAATCGGGCTTTAAAATGATGCCCATGAGACCCAAAATACACGAAAATGGCAATATCTACAGAACTACTAGACGTATATGTGTGCTTGTCTTATTTTTAACAGCAATTCATTCTCTAAGTAGATGTAAATGGTTCGCTGCTTAGTAACCATGCACGTAGCAGGTTTTGGTAAACGATATTTTCTTTGGTCCCACGAGACCCAAAATACACAAAAATAATATCTCCGCAACCCCTCAAGCTATACGGGTGTTTTTGGTCTCGTTTTGTAGAGTAATCAGGTTATATATTATCAACTTTTCAAGCAACATGGTTGATATTCGGTGGTTCATTTTGTAATTTAATGCTCAATATAGTTATGTACATCTCTCAAAGTTAGCTATTCAACAGTCAGAAATCGACTGTAAGCCGAGCGATTAGCTGCCATAAATATATTTATTCCCAAGGACTAGATACTAACCTGTCGATGCAATGGAACAAATCGAAGTGAGGTACAGTTGAATAGGTTCGGACTCGACCATGAAACACCGCGGCTGCAAAGTCTTCGGGCAGTGCCTGAAATAAACTGCGGAACCGTCTTTGTCGGTAGATGGGATTTTACATTATTTTACTAAGATCATATAGCTAGTCTAAATACATGGCGGCGAACGTATATAACCCAGTAGCCGCTGGTCAAATCCTTCTAATCGACATCACTAATTGTAGGTTTTAATTAGCTGTAGTGCCTCCAGTCAAGTCCTAGCTTCTATGTTTTCATCGTATACATATTATTTATTATATGCTTATATATTTATTAATTAATTCAATGAGCTTTATGCTTGCGCATTGGGTGGTCAGAGGCGCATGTTTTATAATCTTGAGGTCGTGCGCTCGAGCCCTGGTGTGAGCATAATTTTCATGAGGAAAGTAGAAAGAAATATTCCTCGGAAAATAAACACAGTTCCCATATCGGAACAGGCATTCCTTCCCGGCTATTGCTTTGGCAATCCTGACTGCGACTGTCAAGAAACGGCATATAAGCACCAGCAAACCTGGGAATAACCTGGGCATCTTAAAAGCCTCTAATAATGCGGGTTGATTATATTCTATATTATATATGTCAAAACTAATTGGTTTTTCTTTATTTAAAACTATTATATATCAAGCATTGTTATGAGTTAGTGATTCCTTCATAACCTTGTAAGTCACAGCTCTTCCCGTTAGAGAATTGTAATGATTACGATTTTCGTTGTTGGCAGTACTACTCTTTGAAAACAAGGTTTTGGTATCAAACAAATTAGAACTGAAATAGTTTTAGGTTGGAGTCGATATCTATCTAAATTTAAGAATAACTTTATAAGCAACATTTCTCGATGGCTTAGTTTGGATAACTCTTTCTATGCTTTTATACTTTTTTCAAGATGTCATCATGAACTCTTACCTTAAAGTTATTTGTACCATAAATTGAGTTTTTACAGAAACTGGGTTTGCAAAAGCAAAAACTGCAGGAAGCAAGAATAGTGACGAGAAAGCTAACAATTGGACGATTTGTTATGAAACCAAAAAGATTCGACCTACCAACTGCTCCTTGAGGACAAGGTTGTTGTGCGAATTTGTCAAATGGCGTCGGCATCCATAAAATGCCATCTGCATAGCTTTCCGGGCATCCCTCGTCGTACACTGAAAAATAATCCCAACCAACTATAATAGTAATGGTGCAAGACTCTTTGAAGGTGCATTCCGAGAAAGAGTTTAGCCCAACGTAGAAGCTTCGGGTGTTTAGATTCATTCCATTGCTTAGGACGTCTAAGGCCATAGCCATGTTTTTATATCCCCATCTAATCACCTACGAATCTATCTAACATAGAACGAGAGATGAGCTAAAGCTGCAGTTTGTGAAGCATTGAGACTAGTACTGACTACCCTTCGCTTTCACGATTTACGGATACTTGGAGTATACTTTTAGTTATCGTATTTCAAATGAATTCGTGAGGAAAACGCTATCAGTTTAAACGAAATCCATGTTTCGGGTTCACAGCGTCCTTTTAGAAAATATAAGCAAAGGATTACAAAAATCATGCTTTATTTCATACAATGTAGCGTTTGTTTGACGAGAGAATTGTTGTCATATCATTGCATTCTAAACTTAAAAAAGAAGAACAAAGAATTAAGCGCCCAAAATACCGTTTGAGTCGTCAAAATGTCTACAGCTAAAAATTTAGATAAACCGCCGAAATTGAATCATATAATGAAAACGGATTTGTAATTCTGTCAGGGCATGTAATAGTTTAGAAGGTCTGCACAGATTTAGTGGGTTTCGGTAAAAAATTCTTGCAAAAGACTCATACCGTAAAGCCTGATGAAGATGACCCAGCAACATCACAAAAACCCCGCCCAAGGTAACCTTCAGAGGCATAAGTGAAATGTAAACCAGGTCGCTGTCTGTATTCTAAGTCTAAGTCGCAGTCTCACCCTAAATTTATGTCTTGATATAAGCCTTACACTAAGCCTAAATCTAAAGCATACATGCTGGCGTTCCGAGGTCTCAGGAAGGGTAGCCGGGGTCGACAGGGGGTCATCTCAGAAGGATGTAGCGGCCCTCGGGGTACGTCCTCCAAAGAAAAAATGTGACTTCTCCCCCTCTCGAGGACCCGTTTTTGCCAAACTTCACTCTATTTTTTGCCAAGTGTCGCAAAAATTTCCCGAACGCAAGCTGGCATGGGGGCAGGACGGTACGGCGCACCAGGGATGTAGGATGATACCCCCATTAGGCAACCAGGCCTCAGAGAAAGGTGGCTCCCTGATCCTTTACTGCAGCTTCTATGGTCTAAATCTTGGGGGAGAGGGGTTGTCGCGTACTGACCTTTCGCACTAAGCAATTCTTATTGCTAGCGTTATAACCCATTGCCCTTAGACGTTACTACACCAGTCAAATGTTACAAATCCGAAAAAATCAACCAGCAACACTAAGATATAACCAATATTAACAGTTTTGTACAAGCGGTGTGAGGAATCTCAATCAAACACCAAAAATAATCAATCTACCCCGGCATTGTCCGGTTTCTTTATCAAGTTGAGCAAATGGATTTTCGCATCGATCGCAGCGAAGTCCAAAAGCATCGCCGCGACACGAGCATTGGCCTCGTGGGTTGCACGACTCGCTGACAGCTCCAACGGGATGATAGCAATTGCATGGACGGCAAATGTCGCCATCATAGTTCCTTTCTTCGTCGATTTTACTATCGGGCTTGTAGAAGCTGGCCTATAATCAATATCAACATATATACATTTCTTATACAACTAAACATGAAAATCCGTTCATAGCGATTCTTACCATCAACGAAAATTATGAGAAATGGGTGACTCGACCAATGTAGAAAATGTAAATTATCAGAAAGAGGGGACTCAATGTGACCTATAAAGGGAACGTTGCACCGGAAGGTAGATGGTCTCTACGTTAGCCATCGCAAAGAATTTTATTTTTCAACACCCACAATGGGTTTCATTTTTTGTCGTCAGACGACCACCAGGTCTCCTGTCGCCGTGCCTCACATGAATAACGATAATTTTTTCCTGTTT
This sequence comes from Trileptium ribeirensis, assembly GCA_030248225.1. NCBI lineage: Eukaryota > Metazoa > Nematoda > Enoplea > Enoplida > Thoracostomopsidae > Trileptium > Trileptium ribeirensis. Next base: position 20,986 of record JASANE010014755.1, read on the forward strand.
CGATGCATTTATCGTGGAGCGTCGTACCAAGATATACATGAGTAGATACTGTGACATAATTTATACATATGATTAATGTCAACCGAAACAAGAGCTGACCACTTGACGACAGACTATGTTACAAGTCATACCCAGCTGAGGGCTCAAAGACTTGTACGAAGCGGTAACAAGTGAAAACTCCTACTCGTTTGAACCCGTGCCATGTCATGCGACGTATCAATCTCTGAACGTGCTGCTACAACCATAATACTTTTATTACTTACTTTGCATTTGCATTCTCCGGTCACACTGTCACAATTCGGATCATAGCCACTGGCGACGGCGCAATGGCATGGTCCACATTTTGGCGGCTGGCCCCACCAATGCTGAGGACAGCCTGGCGCAACCCGATCCGTACAATGTGGTCCCGTGAAATTGGTCGGGCAAATACATGCGTAGCCGAGCGATTCCGAGACTGATGGCTTGCACGTTCCACTGTTTGCGCAGGGATTATGCTCACAAGCATGAACACAGTCCCTGCCATAGAATCCTGAATAGAATATAACTCAAAATCGTAGCATGGCAACTGAATTGGATTATATGACATTTTCAATTTAGTTGTGGCTTTATAACAAGTTTAAGCAAACCGCGTTATATCTGTTAGTATTCAACAACACTTTGATGACTGAGGGTACATTTCAAACTGTTTCGGGCTAGTCTATTTTAGGCAATCTACAATTCTATTTTGGCCATACCTCTAATATCTTTCACTTTTCGTCCTTGGCGTACAAACGGTTCGAAGCAGTATATAATGCTACTAAAATTACAAAACATATTATATTAAAGACGATATTTGAGTTAAATTCCATGTTTTACTTAATCTTTTACCGAAATAATCTATCTTGAGATAAATTTTACAATTATATGCGTGAAATGGCTTGTCAGCTATAGTCATTTTCAAAGCGCAATCTCCAAATCTGCGAAATGACACCGGTGTTTTCGTCCTGGGCTGCGCCAGATTTCACAGAGTTTTTTCAGCCAAAATTCGGTCTGTATTATTTCACAGAAAATATTATTCGATACCAAGCACGGTAAACAATTTTTGATAAGGAATTTTATGAAGTGTTTAAATTTAAAATTAAATGAAAAAATATCAACACACTGACATTTTGAGCTTTAAATCTTACCATGATTGCATTGGCAATACGATCGGTCCCAATCCTCGACACATACACTTTCTTTAGGACATTTGACGTCCATCGACTTGCCGCATGGATATTCGTGGTCACAACCAGTTCTAATAAGCAGCTCATCTTGGCGTTTTATCAACACACTGACATTTTGAGCTTTAAATCTTACCATGATTGCATTGGCAATACGATCGGTCCCAATCCTCGACACATACACTTTCTTTAGGACATTTGACGTCCATCGACTTGCCGCATGGATATTCGTGGTCACAACCAGTTCTAATAAGCAGCTCATCTTGGCGTTTTATCAACACACTGACATTTTGAGCTTTAAATCTTACCATGATTGCATTGGCAATACGATCGGTCCCAATCCTCGACACATACACTTTCTTTAGGACATTTGACGTCCATCGACTTGCCGCATGGATATTCGTGGTCACAACCAGTTCTAATAAGCAGCTCATCTTGGCGTTTTATCAACACACTGACATTTTGAGCTTTAAATCTTACCATGATTGCATTGGCAATACGATCGGTCCCAATCCTCGACACATACACTTTCTTTAGGACATTTGACGTCCATCGACTTGCCGCATGGATATTCGTGGTCACAACCAGTTCTAATAAGCAGCTCATCTTGGCGTTTTATCAACACACTGACATTTTGAGCTTTAAATCTTACTATGATTGCATTGGCAATACGATCGGTCCCAATCCTCGACACATACACTTTCTTTAGGACATTTGACGTCCATCGACTTGCCGCATGGATATTCGTGGTCACAACCAGTTCTAATAAGCAGCTCATCTTGGCGTTTTATCAACACACTGACATTTTGAGCTTTAAATCTTACCATGATTGCATTGGCAATACGATCGGTCCCAATCCTCGACACATACACTTTCTTTAGGACATTTGACGTCCATCGACTTGCCGCATGGATATTCGTGGTCACAACCAGTTCTAATAAGCAGCTCATCTTGGCGTTTTATCAACACACTGACATTTTGAGCTTTAAATCTGACGATGATTGCTTTGGCAATACGATAGGTCCCAATCCTCGTCACATACACTTTCTTTAGGACATTTGACGTCCATCGACTTGCCGCATGGATATTCGTGGTCACAACCAGTTCTAATAAGCAGCTCATCTTGGCGTTTTATCAACACACTGACATTTCGAGCTTTAAATCTTACCATGATTGCATTGGCAATACGATCGGTCCCAATCCTCGACACATACACTTTCTTTAGGACATTTGACGTCCATCGACTTGCCGCATGGATATTCGTGGTCACAACCAGTTCTAATAAGCAGCTCATCTTGGCGTTTTATCAACACACTGACATTTTGAGCTTTAAATCTTACCATGATTGCATTGGCAATACGATCGGTCCCAATCCTCGACACATACACTTTCTTTAGGACATTTGACGTCCATCGACTTGCCGCATGGATATTCGTGGTCACAACCAGTTCTAATAAGCAGCTCATCTTGGCGTTTTATCAACACACTGACATTTCGAGCTTTAAATCTTACCATGATTGCATTGGCAATACGATCGGTCCCAATCCTCGACACATACACTTTCTTTAGGACATTTGACGTCCATCGACTTGCCGCATGGATATTCGTGGTCACAACCAGTTCTAATAAGCAGCTCATCTTGGCGTTTTATCAACACACTGACATTTTGAGCTTTAAATCTTACCATGATTGCATTGGCAATACGATCGGTCCCAATCCTCGACACATACACTTTCTTTAGGACATTTGACGTCCATCGACTTGCCGCATGGATATTCGTGGTCACAACCAGTTCTAATAAGCAGCTCATCTTGGCGTTTTATCAACACACTGACATTTCGAGCTTTAAATCTTACCATGATTGCATTGGCAATACGATCGGTCCCAATCCTCGACACATACACTTTCTTTAGGACATTTGACGTCCATCGACTTGCCGCATGGATATTCGTGGTCACAACCAGTTCTAATAAGCAGCTCATCTTGGCGTTTTATCAACACACTGACATTTTGAGCTTTAAATCTTACCATGATTGCATTGGCAATACGATCGGTCCCAATCCTCGACACATACACTTTCTTTAGGACATTTGACGTCCATCGACTTGCCGCATGGATATTCGTGGTCACAACCAGTTCTAATAAGCAGCTCATCTTGGCCTTTTATCAACACACTGACATTTTGAGCTTTAAATCTTACCATGATTGCATTGGCAATACGATCGGTCCCAATCCTCGACACATACACTTTCTTTAGGACATTTGACGTCCATCGACTTGCCGCATGGATATTCGTGGTCACAACCAGTTCTAATAAGCAGCTCATCTTGGCGTTTCAAGTATTTCGACTTGTTTGAAGGCCCAGCAGAAACAGCCTGAAACAGTTTAAAATACTAAATAGATTGTTTGAATTAACACGTATTTTTGAAACAATCTAAAATATTAAACGGTTTGTATGAATTAATGCGTATTTCGTACAATCTTGGATAAACAACAACTATAACGGCGGAATCAGCCAGGATTCGCCGTTAGCCAATAAGCTAATTAGGATGTAAAAAAGACGCTTTCAAATATTGATCAAAATGTGAGCAAAAAGTTTGAGCGTGTGAACATGCCTTTAGTCCGCAATTTCCCTGATACTGAAGTTGAAAACAAACGCCAATTTCGTATTCGACTTGGTAGTTTTTTTTCATTTCAGCACGCAAAACCCACTCGTGTTGGATCAGAAGAACTGGCTTATATTAACACTAGATGTTGCGCTGTAACCGTTCGATTGAAAGTCGCCATTTACTTGGAAAAATATAACAATCATATATAAAAAATAATTGGAGCTAGCTATTTAATTATAGTAAAAAATAAAAATATTTTTTAATATTTTAAATTAGTAGACGTGAAAGTTGAATTTCGAAGATGGTCGTTAGACAAATGATGCTATTCAAGTTGGCCCAACTTCTTTGAGCTGGATCCGTTCCAAAGTACAACCACTGTCAGCAACAATGTATTATTTATAATTGCCATCAAATTTCCATGACGATTGCTTTCAGCAACATAATTTTAGATATCCATTCATGATAAAGGGCTTTAATGGTACTGGTATGGGACTTTCTCTGCGTATGGGCCCAATTATCTTTGGCCTCTAAACCGCCTCCGTGTGACGACATAGAAACAACTTTTGCATCGGCTTGCGCCAGCTTTGCACCTTTTTTATAGCTTTGATCGAAAATAAGCATCCAGCCATTGTCATAGATCCACGTTGTCATAGATCCACGTTGTCATAGATCCACGTTGTCATAGATCCACGTTGTCATAGATCCACGTTGTCATAGATCCACGTTGTCATAGATCCACGTTGTCATAGATCCACGTTGTCATAGATCCACGTTGTCATAGATCCACGTTGTTATAGATCCACGTTGTCATAGATCCACGTTGTCATAGATACACGTTGTCATAGATCCACGTTGTCATTTGTTTCTTTAGTGGTTTATAATTATTATTTAGACATATATATTGTTGCCGAAACAAAATAAACTACCTTAAGACATCCTCGAACAACATCCAGATCAATTTCAGGATCGTCAGCGTAAAAATGTCGAGTAATCAAACTATTCAGTGTGCCGTTGTACGTTTGGCCAAGTTTGAATTCCTTAAATATAATTAATGAAAAGGAAGAATTTAAGAAAAACTCATTATTCAGTAATTAAATATATTTATAGTAAAAAAACGCGCGAACCATATACATCTCAAAATCTTTAATCGTCTATCTAGTAGTATAAATAGTATCTCCAATCAACCAAACATTAAATGCTTAACCAAAATTTTACAGGACTCTGTGCTAAATTTGGCGTTTAATCGGTCGGAAATGCGAATCCTGAATTAGCTTAGAACTAATAGTCGCTCGTATTCACTGTTGTGGATATTTCCAGGCTGCAATATACAGGGTTCTACTAGGATAGTTTGTGCATGAACATCGTGGCCGGGCATGAAGGCACCATCCAATCCTGGAATTCATTCTAACATTACCCTACTTGTTCGGTGGCATAATCCAATGTAATTCGCAGCCGATTGCCTCTGACGTTGACATTAATGTTATGCCACGCTCCATCGGAAACATTGTACGCATCGTGAAGGATTAGGCGGTCGCCTCGGCTGTACACAACGCCGGGTTTTTCGTTGAGGATCTGAAATAAAAAATGATAACAGCTATAAACACAGAGGCATAATAACACTAAACAAAAATAAACAAAGAGAAACGAAAAAAGACTGCGAGAACCAGGATGACTACGGAGATGCAATTGTGATGTCCACTACATGTCGGTCTCCATGAAGATCCTGCGGGAATCTCAATCGGAAGTTTTTGCATTTTACACACAATCCAACGCTGGAATGATATAAATCATTAAATAGAGGTGTTAGGCTTTGTCACTATCGTGCTTTTATCTTTGCTATGGTCCACGGTGGGCGTGCTGACTATACACGACATCGCATAAGGTTTTTATACGATAGCTGAGCAGAGGGCAACCACGGGACCCAGGTCCTCTGCTAAATACAGCATCTGGAAAACCACTAGGGCTAAATACAAGACCTCTATAGCTTTTATGCATCATATAGCGCTCTCATGCAAAATGATCTGACCAGATATATATAATCTCTTTAGATCATACAATGCTGGAATGTTATTTCACAACTTCGAAAGTCAACTCGGCTGAGGGTTGTTTAATTGCTCACGTTCTTACATTACGTCAGAAGATACGACAATTTGAGTCGCGACATGGACGTAACGGAAGAACACGTGAAAGTGCATATTGCCACAAACTAGACTCCGGGTGGCGATAAATACGATTGTGATCCGGATGAACCCGACGGACCATCGTTGTGAGCTCATTGCTGATTCAGTCTTGAAACAGCCAGAGAGGGACATTGTATATTGCTCAAAAATAGTAAACAATTTGCCAAACAGTTTTCTATCTGGCTTTGGAAGAACAGTATGACACAGGGAAGTTGTGTATCCGCTCAAATCAGTTGGCATGACAGCGTTGCATCATGTATAAAAGTTTAGAGAAGCCTTATATCTAGGCCCAGTGCCTTTCCAAGAGCTAAACAGACGTTGTATTTAATAGAAAACCTCCGCACCGTGGCTGCCTTCTGCCTAGCTATCGTGCGTGGCTCCTACGGCGATGGGGTACAGTACCCATAATACCACTGTGGTTGATAGCTGAGATTTATACACAGCGCACTCATAATTTTTTGACACTAGTCCTTGTCAGTATCAGCTGTGTAACAAAACGCCAAAACATAGAATAACCTTCCACTCGGGAGTTGTGACTGCCCCTTCTGTTGATTTAAATTATCTCCACGGCAGAGTGGAGATGTCTACTAAAACAAAATAATCTCCGCTCGGCTACCTCTCTATCTCTATAATCACCGTGGCAATATATGGAATACACCCGTCGTCTTCATGGTGGCAACATAGATGGTAATATCAAGGAACTATATATTTTCCGCAATTACAATCAGCTATTTTTCATTGTTGTTGGAAATTGCTTTTGGTTTCATACAGAAATTTTCACGAATTTATTGCACTAAGGCCCAATGGTAGTTGGGATGACCGTATCGTATCCGGATCAGACGGGTCTCTTTTTGATAAAGTTGAGTTGTTCTATTTATGCGCAGTACAAAATAAAGTTTTAGCCACAAAATCCTTGCCTTAAAAGTCTGACCCGAAAATCAACTGACCCGACTGCGGTCTCTATATGCAATACAAAGTGTTGCACGCAAAATATACGAAGCCTTTCAAAATCCCACATAATCTTTGGTAATTTTCGATACCGGTTACGTATTATACCTTAGGTACCCATAGATTGCACGAGACTACTCCTATGGTTCGGATTGCTAACCCATAAGCCATATTTACCAAACAAAACCGTGCACCCATAAAGGTGTGCGGAACGACAACTGTAGCAAAATTTTCGAAATTTTAGCCAATTGAGAATAATTTTCCAGGTGAAAATCATGAATTTCTAAAACTTTTGACATTTACAAACATATCTCCCAATGGAATACCCCCGCTGGTACCATAATCCCATAACCATAGGGACCTGGGGCAATTACGGTTAAAATATTTTTACGGATTCAAATGTATAAAACCAATCAATCAGTAAAATAAAAATTACCTATTCAAAATTGATGTATAGGCAACGCAGAACAATGATATCCAGAACTATAGCGAGATCGCTTAAAAGAAATTGCCATAAAATTTATCAAACTTACCATTACTTGGAATGTTGTAAATTTCGCAACAAAGATAGCTGCATTTTGATGATGTGTTCTAAAACTGACACCCAGCGGGAATACGGAACCATTTATTGCCCGGATAGGCCGGCCACGTATATCTCATGTTATCGGTAATTGTTATAAAGTTCATCAAACTTACCGCTACGGCAACTTGGAACGCTGTAAATTCGGCAACAACGATAGCTGCATTTTCATGACGTGTTCTAAAACTGAGAGCCAGCGAGAACGCGGATCCGTTTATTGCCCGGGTCGGCCGGCCACGGATATCCCATGTGACCTGTGAGCCTTTGTCAATTAGACGTATCGCTAAATCAATTTCTGAAACAAACGACGTTTCAAAGGAATGAACAATTTTGCATTATGCACCATTTACCTTAAGGTGTGTGCGGCAGGGCCTGGTTTTGTCACAGTCTGCCGCGACTCTAAAGCTGTGCTTGACTAGCAGCGATTAACCAGTGTGACATTTTTGGGCCGGGTCAGACCCTACAAATATATTAGCTAATAGTAAAATAAGGCTGATAAATTGTCACAAGGGCCGGAATCGGTTCTAAAAACCAGAAATATATGACGACAATGGAAAATCGCGAAAAAATGGAAATTGATGATGCATATGGTCATATATTCGTAAAACATCCTTCCAGTTACAATAGCATAATTTTCATGTATGAAAGAGCGTATATTACATAGCTACTTGGTTGGCTTATCAAAAGCGTTCACACAAAAATTGTGAAAATGGCGATATTTACGAATTTATTTTACCTGCATTTATGCTTCTTACTTTAATCACTACTACTACTGCCGTTTTTGGGACTAGAGCTATATATTTCCCCTGTAACACAATCTGCTAAGCTGAACGTAATAAATATTTTTTCAGCAGTCCGTCCCGGCTATCAAACCCGAGAGACATATCTACTCCCGGCTCGTTCAAACATATTAGCATAGCTAAGCTCTTTATTTTATTTATGAAGGGCCGAATATGGCTGTGCCTTTTTGTAACGAGCCGGAATTGGCCCTATGTGCACACATCTTAAGGTAAATGATGCATTAGTGGAATAATACAGTGCTCCTAATATCGGCCAAACTCAGGCTGTGAGGCCTATTTAGATCTGATTACCGGATAGCCTATAGACTATATATTAGTGACTTTGCATGAAATAAAGCAAAATTACACAAGATTATTATAAGCATTGCTGTTGCTAAACTGTTTGGCTCAAAATACAGAATCGAATTACGTTAAGCCAATCAAGTAATGTAATATATAATATGTTAAAATCATTAGATTTAATTTATGTATATAACGTTCACTAATTCAGCGATACGTAAGACAAGGGCATAAGGTAATTTTGCACAAATATGACAGTAATTAAATATGGATTCTATTATTGCCGGGACAATTGAAATTTTTAATACGGATCAAATCAAATACCGACTGAGCCGTAGGTGACATCTGAAAAATGTGCTGTCCTTGTAGCCAAGTGGGTTTAATTTTAGAGCCAAAGTCAAGCTGTACACATCTTGAGCGCTGTCAGAGATATTTAGCCTAAGCCTGAACCTAAGGTCAATATAAATTAGTCATATAACAACCCTAAAAGCAACTAGGGGTGGACAGCGTTGCCGATACCCCGCAGTAAACTGTCCATTTCATATGGATATACATCGCTCAGCTTGAATTAACCTAGCCACTGCATGAAATACTAGATGCTGCGCTGAGACCGTTGGGTCAGCAGTGTCAATTTATAAATGTCTACGAAACGCCTCTAAGCAAAGTAAGACTAGGAAATTCAGTGGCCTGCTACATGCAACTTGTGACGAACGCCACAATTATTGAACATTATAGCGAGCAATAAATGATATATGAGCATGCAGTAGCCGTGGTTAAATTTATGGCCTATACATAGATATTGCAAAGTTAAACGGCAAAATATATGTAATTTTGGATATAATACGTTGGGTGTCGCTAGGTAGTTCAACCTGTACAAAGTGCAAACGTTACTAAGTCAACAAATGAATCGCATTCCAATATAAGGCATGGTAAATACTTAATTCAAGCAACCGTTTCTAGTAATAGATGACAATAGTAGAAATTAAACACTAAATTTTAGAGAAGGCACAAGCTTTTCCCCGTTGCAGATGTTGTTGGGATATCTATTTCGTAAAGCTTTCTGTCTTAATGGTACACGTGTGTGCCATGAATGTATGGACCAAATTGTACCAACCAAACAATTCCAGGTACGAGTTACGCCAACGCTATCCATTTGGTGTTGGGACTTTAAAATATACGATTTGGACACCGTTATTGTCTAATTCGGTTTGTATATATCATAACTACAGGTAAGTTGATTTATGCCACGTACATTGTAAAAATTTTAACCGTACGTTTACTTATTACTAGATTACAGACGATAACATCTTATTCCGAACTGAGAGTTTGTTCAATCCCGTCTTGCAAGCAAAAGGAAATACAGCCAAATAATTTTAACTGTATATGGCATTTAATGATCGCATTCAATATTAAATTTTTTAGCTTATCCGTTCTCGAGTTATGGGTGTTCAATCAAAAAATTGCGATTTATTATATACTTTACATTGCAGCTAGGCAATCTATCTCACATCAAACGGAATAAATTTATTTAGCAATGAGTGACAAACTTCATTTTGTTAAATTTCTGTTGTTTGGTGACTATTATCTGCAAGTTATGGCCGATCGCCAATGGTCCTTTTGGCATAGTACCCTACTGTGCTATAATCTCCAAGCTAACATTTACCGGAAAGCTGAAAAAGGAATCACAGTTTTGTTGCTCGATTAACGTCCGCGTATAGTTAGCATAAACAACCAACGGTAAAAAAGCTTTAAATTATAAATCTTACCATCTGTGCAATTTTGGCCACCATATCCCGCGTCGCAGATGCACTTATAGCCATTCCATATATTGTCGCAACGTACGGTTGGTGAACCACATGGCTGAGTTGTATCACAGATTTCCTAAAATTAAAAACAGGAGCAATAAATAATTATAGATATTCTATTTATTCATGGAGAGATCCACCATACGAGCATGCCTTACATGTTTTAAAATCGCCTATATTGGCCTAAATTTTTACATCCAAGCGATTTTTAGAGGACACTGCGTCGAGTTTCAGTGTCGATCAACTGAACAAGTAAAACAGAGTTTCATCTATCAAAATGATGACGAAATTCCCATAGTTGTTCCTACTAGAAATTAACTTCTCCCAGGGGTTTCACAAGCCGTTCAAATAATGAGGGGGGTGGCAACAAAGTGGGTGAGTGCGATCGTTTGCATTCACTTTGCTATAACCCCATCAGTTAATTGTTTCACGTTTGTCCGCAAAAATGGGAGGGAAGCATTACCTTGCCCCTAGCTTCGCAATCAAAATAGACAAATATAGAGTTAAAATTAAGTATGAAATAAAAATAACTAATAAACATTCATCAAAATTGAAACAATACAAACGAGAAAAGCCAAAACTAAATCTAAGTTTTGAGATGATGAAAAAACTTAAAAAAGATATTAAAAAGAAAAACCTTCTTACCTGCACAATTAAGGCTTTAGGATTACTTTGATATAAAATTTAAAATTACTTTGAATGTGTTGTATTTAGCTGAAACTGACAAAAATACATCTTTTAAGCAAAGAATATCCCTACCGTTCGAAAACTGCATCCAGCTACGGCGTTGTGGTTAACAATGTGAGTTGCCAAATCAACAGGCCTATCGTTTATCACCAGATCCCGAATGCATCCGAGAAAGTGAAGCGAACCGATGATCGACTGAACGTGAACGTGGTCTGCGATGCCGCCGAGGTAAAATGGCCCAACGAGGTCCAGGCTTCGATAGCATGGCACTGATGGGTCCCGACATCTGCAAAAGTACAAAAAACCCATAAGAGAAGTAAGCTACTACAAGCGACGTCGAAACAACATTCCTTGGCGTGCAAATCTTTGGCAATCTTATGCTAAACAATTTGAAGGCAAAATTTCGGAAAATGTAAAAAATTATGAGCGAAAATTGGTGGGCAAAGAGAACTTTTTCGTTACCCCAGACACACTCCCTTTCCGCCGTGTACCCAAGCCTCTCCAAAACTATTAACCCCACTAAGCCGATCAACTTTCGACACCAATGACATATGCTACTTACAGTAGCAATGTTGTTAAAAACTTCTACAAATGCACCATTTTAAAATCATAATAGCGTTAATGTGCTCCGCTCCACAATCAAGGATTAAAGTTTAAATTTATTAAATTTAGGACAAAAATCTAAGATCTGCGAAGTGTCCTAAAATCAGAGTTATCAATTTGACATTTTTAAGTTATAAATTCAAATATTTTAGACTTATCTCGCTTCATAGTTTTTTATACAAATGCTCTTTCAGTTGCAATATTTCCAAATGAACCACATTTTTTGCATGATTAGTGTAAACATTTGAAACTATCGAAAGACCACAAGAAATAAACGGTGGAGCGTGCCCTAAGAAATTTTAAAGCCCAGTATTTAGCTCGTTATTGCATAAAACTAAATTTCTAAATAGTTTTCATTTTAATTACGAAAATTGTGCCCTAAAAACTCACCTATCGTCCATTATGTGCTCTGTCCGAACAGCACAAGTTTCGTACTTCATAACTTCTCCATGTAATATATTTAGCTCCGTTGCACAGTTGTCCGCCGCAAGAGTAATTTGCTAAACAAAGAAATTCATTTAATTGGTGTTTTATCTAAGAAATATCTACAATATTTTTGGTGGAACAGAGAACACAAAGCGCGGCGCTACCCTCAAAATTCAACTTGTGGTTTGCCCCAAATTGGTTAGTCATTTCTAGTTAGTTTTAGTTTGGCGCGCTGTTCGCCCTTCAAAATCTGCGAACGATATGCGTTCCGATATTACGTGTTATTCTATCACGGCACTGGATGCGTGAAATGCTAATTTTAACTTAAGCCTTCACAACAACGAATCCTTTCGGCAACAAAACCGGATTTCAGCAACGCTAAATTAAAAATTTTTCAAAACAGTTAAAACAAATGATAATAGCGCAGGCAGCGTTGGGGATTTTTGCCACAAAACCCAGTTTTCGCACATGGTATTAAACAATTCCAAAGGTAAACAGGATAAATTGCAAATTCCTAAGCTACAATAACTTTGCCCGTTTAGTCCTGTTTCTGTTTTCAGCAAATCTCGGCTAGATTTTTGTGCTAACAACAACAACTGCAACTGGCTAACGGCTTCGACAGTTGGTTGTTTGCATCTGATATAGAAATACAATGCCAGACACGGCCATCTCAAGGATTATTGAATCCCGATTTATGTATCCAGGTTCGTTTAATTTTCGTCTAACGGCTTTTCATAATAGAACAAAAAACTCACCAGATTTTTATATTCCACTCGGACCGTATGCCAATTACCGTCGTTAATCCTTTTCGGAGTCCGGAGCTGAAGCGAGGTTATTTTCGAATCGCCCAGCGACAAGCTAAATTTCAGTATTCCGTTCGATATTTCTAAAGCCATGAAATCATGCGTTGCTTGATATCGGCCGTTGTAGAACAGGATACCGTCAGGAGCGACCGTTACAAAACTGAAACAAATATAATATCTCATAAAATAGTAGCAGTAAAAACAATAAAACGTTCGTAACCGGTGTTTAGCAAAACAAGATTGAGTGAGAAGTGCTTTGATGAATTGTAAATTAATGGCACTAACTTAGTCGATCATAACAGTGCTCTTACGACATTAGTAATACGTATATCAGTGTACAAAATTAACTAAAAATGAAGGCACATTTACTTATAAATCAGTACTAAACTCATACTTGCTGTCCTCGCGCCTTCGGCGTGGGGAGGCGGTTTTCCGGGTTGCGGAGCGTTAGGGCGGGTAGGGTGCCACTCTCGGAGGAAGGGCGTTACACCACAACCTTAGGCGGATTGGAGGCCTCAGGGCGGATAGCCCTCCTGAACCCCTGTTTCGGCTTGAATCACCAAACTGTTTGACATTTGCGTATTTTTCTTTCATTTTTATTTAAGATACTAAAACGCTTCAACTAATTTTCAGTCAACGAAAATATTTGTTATCGGAAGAGTTTTGGATAAATGGTCATCAGTGTAGAAAAAGTATGCAACATAAAAAACACGAAAAAAACAAACTATCAAATTTCGCTCCACTTACCTCAGCTCAATTTTGAACTTATGCCTCTGACGAATCGGTGGGTAGGTGACGTACGAGCCGGGTTGACGAAAACTCAGTGATCGCAAGTTGCAATATTTGCTTGCAGCATCCGACGGATATGAACAGCCAGTGCATTCGATTTCGGAAGGCACAAAATCGGAGGAGTCCAACAATGACGACGGCTGAGGCAGGACAACTGACGGAACGACGCAAACCGCTGATCCACCGCAAAGATCGTCAATGCAAAAGTTGGACGCTAGTGGCAACTCGCAATTTGTTCCTAAAATAAGCAACAGCTAAAGACACGTCTAAAATTGGCTAGAACACTAAATATTTGCAATTATATTTCTAGTTTGTAACTCTATTAATTAATTCACTGTAGTCTGTAAATCTAAATTAGTACCTGTAAATTTAAACTTTATAGGAAAGTAGTCATGTAAAAAAGTATAAGAACTACTTATGTCTATGAACTTTTGCCAACGCGTAAACGACCAGAATATGCAGGGGAGTCGCTAAGCAGCGCCGTGCGCCCCAATTCGAATTTACAGTGCCCCTCCAGAAAGCCTTGGTGCCTCCTCCGTTCGGATTTTCTGGCTACGCCTCTTCCACACCCACTCCCAATTTTTACAGAAAAACGCGAAAAAATGAACTGATGGGGGATTATAAATGCCGCTGTACATTTTTACCGACCCCCTCAACTTTTAAAGACGATGCGACGTCCCTGAAAATAAGTTTTGCTTTCGTGAGTATTTGATTTGATAATATTTTTTGCTATAAAATCAGTATGCTAGGTTAAAACTTGAAATATTATAGATAATAGCTTGTTTTATTTATTTCATAATATATTTCCCACAAGTACATTCGGTTCTTTAGTGCACTAAATTCGAGAAAATATGCAATTTTTGTAAAATTCATATAAAAAGGATTAAATCCTATTTTGTTGCAAACATATAGTCGCTAATTACTTTATGGCTGTGTCAAAGCTGAAGTTTGCGACGCAGACTGTCCAAAGGACTTTCTATTTGTTTTTGAACTATATCTTGTGGCGGCTAATATATATTTACAGGATTCTCTCTGATGTCCGCAATCCAAGGTAGGGACGGGTAGCCAGGTGTCCGGGGAAAGACCTTCCGCTTCCAAGGCGAGGTTTCAAATGTGTGTCGGAAAGTTGTATTTCCGCACCTCCATGGGAAGGATTCAGAACGAGCCAAGCGCTCAGAAGGCAGAGGGACGGGGTCGGAGCGTGAGGGGGTGACTCGCCCTTATGAGCATGTTTGTCAACCTTGCTGCGCAGCTCGTCATTAAGATCTCGAATTCTGACTTTGTTCATTGGTTTCCAGTTTTTGTTTTGTCAAGTCCATCAGCTGCTCCGGTTTCGGCAAGGACACTACTAAACTTTTCTTCCAAACCAAACGGCTTGTCGTCAATTATATTAATAACAGGTACGCAGCTTCGTTTGATTTGTTGAGTGTTCAATCCGCAGCGATAATACCTACTTTAATCTATGATTCCGAACAATGCGGATTATAGGCCCAACTGTTTGCAAAACAGTTATAACCCTTGAAAGACAACCCCATAAATTAATCACAACTAGGATTCCCACAAGATAAACTATAATAATAATTAAATACTATAATATAATATCTTATATACTCAAATATATAGATCCTTTTTGATTACCGACAATATATTTATCAGCTCACACAAATGAATGAGTATATGGTTGAATCCCCAGGATTGCATAACTACTAACGTGGATTACGTAAGACGGCCGCCTGGTGGGATTCCCAAATGATGTCGAAGTATTAATGAGAATATTTATTATCTTATTCGAAGAACATGTGTGCTCTACAGCATTCTTTGGAAATCACTGAGTCAAGTGTAGTGGAGACTAATTTTAGCAGCTAATAGACTAATGATATATAACTGGCACACAACGTCGGGAGAGTGACACTGTTTCCGACATTTATCGGTGGCCCTAGGTCGATATCCACATGACACGTGACCGTGAGTGACTGGTTACATCAGAAGCTTTTAGGCTTCGTTGGGTTTATTAACGAGACATCCTGGATATGACGCGTTTATATTGCAATTAACGATATAAATTGGAACCAAATGAAGCTCGTGCTACAAACAGCAAAGCGGAATCATCGTTCCATGGGGTTTCACAGCAGCTGGCGTGCAAATTTAGGTTATCCTGCGGAAAATCATACGTATTGTCAAGTCATGTTAAATAAAAATAGTTTATTAACTGCATATATTCGATATTTGTCGACCAATTTCACCAAATCATTCCAGCCTAAGTGTTAGTCAGAAAATGCAATAAAACGGTGGAGATACATCCTTCAAAATTATTTGGACTGGTTCAAATTAAAGGTTTTACAATAGCTGACTCCCTAAAGCTAAAATTGTGTCAGTACCCCGATGCTTCCTAAGATCATTTTTTAAAAATATTTGAATCCACTACCGTTTTGTACGGGGTAACAAATCACATCACATATGTCCTGTTGACCCAAAATTGGGTATTTTTGCTCTTTTGTTATATAACTCGTTTCGAGGGGTTATGTGCACAACAGGATAAAAAGGGTTTATAATCTTGACCCATGACCCGCAGGCTGTTAGTACATGACCCGTGACACGTATTAACCCGCAGGCTGTTAGTACATGCCTCGTGACCCACACTAACCCGCAGGCTGTTAGTCAATGACCCGTAACGCACAGGCTGTTAGTCAATGACCCGTGACCCGCAGGCTGTTAGTCAACGACCCGTAACCTGCAGGCTGTTAGTCCATGACCCGTGACGCGCATTAACCCGCAGGCTGTTAGTACATGCCGCGTGACCCGCACTAACCCGCAAGCTGTTAGTCCATGACTCGTTACCATCGCTAACCCGCAGGGTGTTAGTCCATGACCCGAGACCGGCACGGACCCGTAGGCTGTTAGTCCATCACTCGTGACCTGCGCTGACCCGGAGGTTGGTAGTCCATAACCAGTTTGCCCATGATCCGCGAGCTAAATTCGTAGACGTCGTGACCCTGCTTGACACGGATTTCACACCGATTTTATATATTTCTAAGCATATGCGCAAACGAAACTGAATAGTGCTGTGAGGAAAAACAGATATCTTGTTCAATATTCGCAGCATTTTACCTTTAGGGATCGTAAGTTAGAAAAAATGGACTTTGCCATTAATGCAACTACTCAGGCTGAATAGCGTTGGCTCTTGTGAGGAAACTAATTCCCTTAAAAAAACGAGAATAATGTTTTGGAGTGCTTCTGCTGCTTTCAAACTAAATCGTCCTAAAGTTAACTAAGCGGAGCGTTTTTGACCGGGAACGGAGACTGTAACCAAAGATTCAAACATGATAGCTCCAAAATGAACATGATTACACTGATTCGGTTACGCCCACCTTTTAGTTTATCTCAGAGCCTGCTTTAAACAATTATTCCAAAGCTGGTCTGGCACGGATAAGCAAAAAACGACTAGCAAAACCTGCAAGATAATGGCTCCACTTATCATGCTGGATATCCGAGATCCCAAGGGGGTAGCCCTGACCCAGCAGGAAGGGGCCTCCTTCGGCCTCCCAGGCGGTCAGACGGTCGGCGCCACCGGGGAACTGGGGAATGGAAGGGGGTCCGACGCCCTATGACAGTATATGAAATACTTGATACGTTTTTCCTGATTATCACAAAAAGACACATGCCTGGTCCCGAAAAGCAACCTATAGCTATTTTCGTCCTTTCATTATAATATATTTTATAACTATAAAATTATAACGCAATCCCGCCGACATTCCAATGCCCAACAATCATCTATACATACCCCACGGTTTCAAATAATAATTATCTCTGCCGAAAGCAATATTATCCAAATAACGAGCGATAGGAATGATTTTAATAATGAGACTGAGACACATTCAGACGTCATTTTATTAGACGGTCATAATTGAATTTAGAATCGTGATTCGGGTGTAACCATAGCTACGTTCCGGTTAAAACAAATCCGTATTGAGTGCACGGTGAGGTATGTTGGGAAAGAAAAGGAACATACCGTTGGAGTATTTGGGGAAGCAAACGGATTACACCGTTGAACGTAAGCTGGAAAGGAAGCCACCTGGTGTAGCAGATTATCCGCCTGTTCCCCAAGGTTTCAAGATATTGATGAGAGGGTTTAATTTAGACAGTGACAAATATGGCTGTCCCAGATGTTATGCCACACAAAACCAGCGTTAAAAGGGTCCGGTATCCGAAGAACGGAGGCGACATTACACCGGAGTTGGAGCAATGGCACATCCTTCCCAAAAGACACCTTTCCCCAATGGCATCCACACATGCCCACTAGTATGGCCTGACGTCCTTTTATGTCGGTTTTGAAAAGGCTAACTGGTTTTGCAACAACTACAAATATGCTGAGAATAATATACTAATAATGATGAGTCAAAAATTGTTTGATAGTATTACTAAAGATACTAAATATTAATTGAGGATAAAATTAAGAATATTATTAATAGATTATAAAATATAAAGATAATAACATACAATATTGATAGATTGGTTGATTGATTGATTGATTAATATAATAGAGTAAGCCACTGCAGCAGCAATATCTAAAACGTCCCGCTGGGACATGCGGGCGCGACTGAGTGCCATATCTGTTTATTTGTATCTAATTATTATCAACACAGCTCCAATATTACATTACGTAATGTATGGATTCGTCTAATCATGTTTATGATCATAACACCTAAGTTGTTGATTTTAATACATGAAATTTGACTAAATATACATTACTTTGTATATAATATAAAATACATTACTGCAATGCAATAAAAGAAATGTCTACTAAGCGTTAAATATAAAAGATACGGATGATGTTGGGTATGTTAAACTTCCCAACAAACTTTCACTTGGTGGGTCATTTATAACGTAAAAGATTCATAATATACAAAAAACATTCGAAATGCAATAATTTTGAGTAAAATTCGCTACCGACCCGTTGGGAAAGATCAGACAGTAACATTTGTTCATAGCATTTCATTGCATTTTAAAATACTGTTTTTAGTCAACGTTTTGAAACTGCTCCGATATTTAAAAATTTTCTAAAAGCCATTAGCTAAAAATTAGCCGACAAGGCTATACAGATCGCTATTGTTCGCTTCAGAGGTATTCATTAGTAAATTTAATGCGCGCAAGAAAATAATTTTAAATTTTTATTTAAATTAAAATTATTTACAAAACTTAATTTAAATCGGGATATTGATATTTGTGTAATCTGAAAGGGAACTGAATTCCTCCGAATACGTCTATTCGTGCATCGCGCTACATGACCATCACTTAACAATATGACAAGTCAATCAAATTATGTATAGAAAAATAAGGGTTGTTTGGCTAATATTTAAAAGCTGTTACTAAAGAACCAAAGGACAAAGAACGACCTTACCGGTATACGATGGCGGACAAATACAAACGTAGTCTTCTTCATGTGACACACACGTAGCATTGTTGGCACACGGTGACGAAAAACACATGTTCACTTCGGTGTCACAGGCGTATAATGATTTCATGCCTGGAAATATAAGACAGAACCGCAGTTTCACCCGGAAACGAATTTGAATCTGAAGAGGCTGACCAAGTTAAAGATGAGGAAAGCGTTTAGGAAAAAACACAATTAGCGAATAGTAGACATATTCACTGTCGGGTAACTGTTGGGTAACGCTGTTCCCGAATCAGTGATTTATGATTTCAAGAATATCTTTATATTAAATTTTTTCTGACTTGGCAACACAAGGTTAAACAGCTGAAACGTCTTTTCTGGAGAGCAAAATAAGTGCTGCTCAATTTATTATTGACGATATTTGAAATTCCGTAAACCTCAAAGCTTAGCTTATATTGAAAACTAAAAGATATTAAGGATTTTCTGAACTTATTATAAACCCAACGTTACTAAATATTATGTGCCAATCCATTTCAATTTTCCTCAGAAGTTGTCCATACTTTGGATTAGGATTTTATAAAACAGCATTGGTATATTTTAATTAAAAAATATATATACAAGTTATATTTATACAAAATAGTAAAAGTAAAATTTTTTGCTAAATTTTCATTGAGTGAGGGATTGAGAATGGGCAACCTTCTAATAAGGCAATAGATGACACCAAAACGTAGTTTATAATTCAAGCTTACGAATTTTCATTTTGTTATGAATTTTTTTCAATTAAAACTAGTCATTTCGGATTCTATAAATTCAAATATGAGAATTAAAAAAGGTGAATGAATGTATGAAACACATAATTTATAAACAGTAAACAGTTTTACATAAAGTCATATATACATGAATTAACAGCCACAATGTAAAAATGAACGATCCAAAATACTTTGAAACTTAGTAAATTCCTCAAATAAGCAATACACTCTATTACAAACTTGACTACACAATTATATCCACATTGATCAAAGCATTATAAGATTGTAAAAAACATAGGTGATTGAATTATAGAAAATATATTAATATTTAAGTAAAAAACATTTAAACCTGCAGTTAGGAACAGAAATAAAAGGAAATTCTTCGTGAAACATTCGGGAATGATATACGAAAAATTTGCTAATAAACCATTGAAGACTTGTTAATTTTAGGAACCTATTCCCGAATAAGTTGCGTTAATTTCCTGTCAATTTCTAATAATTTCTAGATCGTACAAATATATAGAGAATATTAAGTATTTTTAGAGAGATAAACTGACCTGCATATCCCGTTGGGCAAACACATATTATTCTATCGCCGGGATGTATGGGCCGAAAGAGAAAACTGTCAGTCACCATAAAATCCCCGGCACTCGCAAAACGAAGTCCGCTTTGACATCGCTCGAAGCCAGAACAAGGCTCTCGAACACAAAGGCTATCCTCAAACTTGAGGATGTTCATGCCCACAAGTTCCGATAAAGCAAGCCTATTCAGATGGATCAGTTCTTGAAGTTCGTCAGAGCTGAATAAACAAACAAATGTTTAAATTAAATTAAAAACATTTTTTTAAAAATATTTTTTACGCTTTAAAGTTTAAATTTTGTTCTAGGTTACAGTTAAACTGTGGCCGGATTGTGCCAATACGTAACCTAACAGCGAAATTCATACTCCAGCGAAAATATATAACTACAGTATAATGATTGAGTGCTTTGAATACAACATAAGTGCGCAAGGTTCGAGGTTCTTGGAAGCAGTAGGGGTTTAGGGGTGGGTCCGACACCTCAGGGCGGGTAACCCCGTACCCTAGGAGCATATATGCCCTACAAAACCATTTTTTCACCTTCTGATAGAATTTTTATTTCGCCACTTTAAGACTATACCATTCAGCAATAAAAATATACTCGCAGTTTCTTGGCAAATGAATAACCTGACCTAGACACGTTGAAGGCCCACGAAACAACGTTATAACAGCTCTTACATTCACCACCTGGAATGACCGCTGACATTCACATCTCTGACATTCACACTCACACCACTGACATTCACCACCTGGGATGACCTTGGATGACCTGGGGTGACATTCACACTCACACCTATGACATTCACCACCTGGGATAACTGTGATGACCTGGGATGACATTCACACTCACACCTCTGACATTCATTACCTGGGATGACTGGGATGACATTCACACTCACACCTCTGACATTCACCACATGGGATGACATTCACACTCACACCTCTGACATTCACCACCTGGGATGACCTAGGATGACATTCACACTCACACCTTTGACATTCATCACCTGGGATGACATTCACACTCACACCTCTGACATTCACCACCTTGGATGAGTGGGATGACATTCACACTCACACCTCTGACATTCACCACCTGGGATGACCTGCGATGACATTCATACTTACACTTCTGACATTCAACACCTGGGATGACTGGGATGACACTCACACCTCTGACATTCACCACCTGGGATGACATTCACACTCACACCTCTGACATTTACCACCTGGGATGACTGAAATGACCTGGGATGACATTCACACTCACACCTCTGACATTCACCACCTGGGATGACCTGGGATGAATGACATTCACACTCACACCTCTGACATTCAACACCTTGGATGACTGGGATGACATTCCCACTCATCTCTGACATTCACCACCTGGGATGACCTAGGATGACATCCACACTCACACCTTTGACATTCAACACCTGGGATGACTGGGATGACATTCACTCTCACACCTCTGACATTCACCACCTGGGATGACCTAGGATGACATTCACACTCACACCTTTGACATTCACCACCTGGGATGACATTCACACTCACACCTCTGACATTCACTACCTTGGATGAGTGGGATGACCTGGGATGACATTCACACTCACACCTGTGACATTCAACACCTTGGATGACTGGGATGACATTCACACTCACACCTCTGACATTCACCACCTGGGATGACCTAGGATGACATTCACACTCACACCTTTGACATTCACCACCTGGGATGACATTCACACTCACACCTCTGACATTCACCACCTTGGATGAGTGGGATGACCTGGGATGACATTCACACTCACACCTGTGACATTCAACACCTTGGATGACTGGGATGACATTCACACTCACACCTCTGACATTCACCACCTGGGATGACCTAGGATGACATTCACACTCACACCTTTGACATTCACCACCTGGGATGACATTCACACTCACACCTCTGACATTCACCACCTTGGATGAGTGGGATGACCTGGGATGACATTCACACTCACACCTCTGACATTCATTACCTGGGATGACTGGGATGACATTCACACTCATACCTCTGACATTCACCACCTGGGATGACCTGGGATGAATGACATTCACACTCACACCTCTGACATTCAACACCTTGGATGACTGGGATGACATTCACACTCACACCTCTGACATTCACCACCTGGGATGACCTAGGATGACATTCACACTCACACCTTTGACATTTACCACCTGGGATGACATTCACGCTCACACCTCTGACATTCACCACCTTGGATGAGTGGGATGACCTAGGATGACATTCACACTCACACCTTTGACATTCACCACCTGGGATGACTGGGATGACATTCACACTCACACCTCTGACATTCACCACCTGGGATGACCTAGGATGACATTCACACTCACACCTTTGACATTCACCACCTGGGATGACATTCACACTCACACCTCTGACATTCACCACCTTGGATGAGTGGGATGACCTGGGATGACATTCACACTCACACCTCTGACATTCATTACCTGGGATGACTGGGATGACATTCACACTCATACCTCTGACATTCACCACCTGGGATGACTTAGGATGACATTCACACTCACACCTTTGACATTCACCACCTGGGATAACCTGCCTTATTCTTGGGTTGCTCGTTTTCCATTTTAACCAACATAGCCCATTTAGCGATAAGCGTTGCCGAATGGTCACACGTTGCAAAGCATTACGAGGTGGTCTGAATGTGTCCCACGGTGGTGTCTGAGTCCTATTGTTCGTTCAATTTGCGAAGTACCTTTAGGATATGAGTAAAAGCTTTAAAAATAAGTCGGTTGTTCGAGAACACGTTTGGAATCCTATATATAACGAAATTAAACGCCTGTGTGGCGTTTGTCAAATATTGCACGATGCATAAATTAATGCAGACAAGAAAAAGCTGATTAAAACTTAGTCTATCACTCGATTAAGACGGATGAGGACCTGAGGACAAAAATTTTTCCAGTTTGCACAACATTCACTGCTCATATTCAAAGTGCTGACTCATTGCTATGGCTGCAAACATACATACTAGAAGGGATATTATTCTTTGAGGGTCAGGTCTTTCTCTCCCCTTGAAGCTCAGGCTTCCTGTGCCCAAGACGCGGCAAAATTTTGGCAAAAATAGGCTACATTTTGGCACAAACATGCTAAATTTTGGCAAAAATATGCTAAATTTTTGGCAAAAATAAGCTTAATTTAGGCAAAAAATAAGCTACATTTTGGCAAAAATATGCTAACTTTTGGTGAAAATATGCTAAATTTTGGCAAAAATAAGCCAAATGACGGAAAAAGTATGTAAAATTTTGGCAAAAATAGGCTAAATTTTTTCAAAAACGGAAAAATTGGGAAGAAATTGGCAAACATTAGCAAAAAATTGCTAAAAATAGATGACAAACAAGTGGCGAAGTGGCAAAAATTTTGATAAACATCGATTCCCAAAAAATTTCGAAAATTTATTCCCCCATCGACCTCCCGTCTCCCGCCGACCGGCGCAATCGCTATAGGGAGGTCGAAGGCCCCTGGAGCGTCAGGTATCGCCGGGAATTTCGAACCTTGAGCATGTATGGCTTTAAAATATATTGGTCTGAAGTAAAAAATAATTTATATAACAAAACCTCTATCAACAGCTGGCAAATTTTTGACATTATAAATAAAAATATGCTTCAAAAATTCTAAAACTTAGATATAAAGAATTTGAAAAAATGACGAAAAACGTTCGATAAAACGTCATTATAAAGAAGCACATTATCAACAATCTCGTGAAGAGTGTTTGCATTTTTCTGTTTTTTTGGTGATGATGATCCGTAGTCGAATTTGGCTCCCGAGGAATTTGATTGCTATTTTGGTTGATAATCATTGCGATGGCATATTTCTGAACAAATCAAATTTAATATCCATCTACATACGTATGTGGATGGTTCATTACATATATGCTAGAAATTATAAAATAACCACCGAAATTTACAACACCCCTCCTGGAATGTGTGGGTGTAGTCCAAGAACGTGGATGAGGCTTTAAATTAGGTTCCGAAGAGTTTAACAAACGCTTCAATAATCAATCCGGTGCTTGATATAAAAAGACTTGAAGCTTCGGAAAATTGGTAGTCAGCAATATAATATACCCATAAATGTTCAAAGAAGGGTTAGCCCCCGCCCCTTGACGCCTCGTTTACTCTCGTAGCAAACCAAAGACTGTTCTCCTGGAAGCCACGGCTACACCCCGGTTGGAGAAAACCCGTTTTTAGCTTTGGGAAGGTGGCAAAATACACAATTTTGGGGGGACAGCTATTTTGGCCCATGTCACCTTTAGGGGCAGGACGTTATAACGTTAGAAAAAAGAACAGCAGCGGTGGGTTCGGGGGCCGGCAGCCCCCGACTTAGGCTTAGGCTTAGTACATGGCTCATATAGGGACCTTAGCTTAGGCTAAGACTAAGGCTTAGGCTTAGTATATCAAGAACGGCATGCCATGCATTTCACTTCTGCCCCTAAAGGTTACATTGGCCGCTATTTTGATACGTAAGTAAAATAGATTTGTAAGTTTTGTGAAACCATTGGGATGTCCTACCCTCTGCCCCTGGGACCTCGGACGTCGAGCATCTCTGACTATACCTGACAAAAGTGGACTGGTGGCTGCGACGAACACTGAGGCTGATATTGAGAACACTTCTGGCTTTTTCGTTGGTGTCCGCTTTGACGCTGAACAAAAAGACGTCGTTTCGTTCGGTTGGCACTATCGATGCTATAAATGCAACAAACCCAGAATTGAATACAATATTGCTTTGATGTAAAATCAGTTTGGTTGAATCAGTAAGTTATCAAAAAATAGTTTATGATTATCAGCGTTTGCTTTCAACGTTTCCTCATAACTTTAACTTTGTTCAACTTTTACAACTGAATTCGGCCCGGCAAAATTATCCAGCCCCGTAGAAGGTACAGTTAGCGGTGTCCAATTTTTAAGCCAGCGGAATGCTGCAGTTGTCTTATAACTGCTAGAAT
Source organism: Trileptium ribeirensis (assembly GCA_030248225.1). Classification (NCBI taxonomy): domain Eukaryota; kingdom Metazoa; phylum Nematoda; class Enoplea; order Enoplida; family Thoracostomopsidae; genus Trileptium; species Trileptium ribeirensis. The sequence goes on from JASANE010014755.1 coordinate 46,457, forward strand.
TGGGCTGAGATAAATTTGTTTGCATAAGTTTCCAAAGTAAAAGTGTCGTAAGGCTCAGTTAACATGCGTTATTAAAGTATGAAACTGAACGTGCGGCGCTAAATTCTTAAAACAACCCCAAGGCTTACGAGCCAAGTACCAAAAACGTCAGATATATTTGAGGATGTTACATTTTAACCATTCGAAAAGCAACTAAACTGAAAGCTAGCTTAGAATAACCGACCTCAAATTCAACGCTTACAGTCCTTGTGGTATCAAATCACCGATGACACCGAGGTTATTCGGGTTTATCTTGTTTTTTAATAAAAACTACATCGATGTGTTGCCTATATGGTCTTGCTATGATTGCACAGAGTATAGCGCCTACCATTACATATGCATTGCTAGTTTTTCGGACCAGACCGGGCTGTTTTAGCCTTGAGATGAAACATCCTGGCCCGCCTGTTTGTGATCGAGTGTTCGCCGGCCGTCGAGCTCCGGGCCATGCTAGACCAAAATTCTGATCTCCATTTGCATTTGGTTGATTAATATTATAAGTACTTGTTATAAATTGATATATATCTCTATGGGCACTCCTTTACTTAACATCCCGACAACAAGACATGCTGCGCCGACAAAGTATCTACTATCGATCTATTAAGCCAGAGCCTTAGTCTTAGTTGACGTCCATATGCAATGCCTATGCTCTTATATCATCTTGGCTAAGTCAGGAAACTGGCATCCCCTTTACCCAAAACCAAACAGCACTGTAATGTTATAATTTTACGCTGATCCGCTTGCCTCGGGCCAAAGAGTGTATATTCCAGAGCCAGCGATATAGACATATCAGGCAGGGACCACCCCAATTCCACCTGTAACAAACATACTCTCTACGAAGTACACATTGTGAACACTCTATAATACAATACGCGTGTAAATCAGATCGGATCGGATGCAATGTGAACATACCTTAAATCTCAAACTCCTAAGTATTCCAATGGCATATAAATCGGTCACAAACTCAAAGCTGTTAAACTAACCAATGACATCCAGAAATCGCGTATACGGCACCGGACTGAGGATGTCTTCCGGTGAAGCGTTTCCGATCCTTAAACTAATGCTGTGGAGTAACATTTCTTCTGTGACCAGGAATACACGAAGGCTGCAGTTAGCACAAACACGATTTTGTCCATCTGAAATTGAAAATATATATTTATCGTATATATATATTTAATAAACAGAATATATATAAAATGTATTTAATATATATTAATATATAGAATCTATAATAAATAAAACCGAATATATATTTTTTTATTTCAATTCAAATACGCTTTTTGGATTAGGTTCACATTTCGACTAAGAATAATTGTATGTTCATAAGCAGATCAATAGTTGTTTGTGTGTTTCCGAAAATCATTTTAAAATGACTGCGTCATGATAAATCGGACACATTTGATCAGTGCAAATCGCAAATAAAACAGATTCTACCCAGGCATCTCGTACAAATATGAGTTGGAACAGTTGAATATTGGACACAGACTGTTTATTGTCTCAATCGTAATTACTTTTGATCATCAAACACTCAAACTGGTTCCTGCGTTTCTTTGCTTTATTTTTCAAACGAAACCTGAAACGCCACAGTGATACATCGTAAGGGGCTATAATACCTGGTAAGTTTCCCAACATACTTATTGGACTGTCAATATATGCTTGTTAATCTAGTCAAGCTAATCGCAAAGATGTGGAGCGCTCTATGTGCATCCCACCTCGCCACGAAATTCTTTCTTGTTTACATTTATATGTTTCCGGCCATCCTGGCTTTTCCTGACATTGTTTTCTAATTGAACTATAATTTTGAAAGCAGTTCAATGCACGATCCAGTTGTTATGGAATCTCGTCCATTTCGTAATCGTGACCTTTGCATGAATAAACCAAACCGGCACAGGTAATTAACTTTAAATGCGCTATACCGTTAGAAAACGGAACAGCTTAGTACGGGACGCTAAAGGTACAGCAGCCGATCCCCCAGCTTAGCCTTAGGCTTAGTATTAGGTTATAGAATGACATTAAAGGCGTTTTCACACGTTCAAATTTTTTGCTCAAAAATTTTGATAGTGATTTTTAAATAAAAATTGCTATATTTTAAAATTTGAGATTAATATTTGAGCTCAAAGTTTTTCAGGCAATACATCTCGTCCATGATTTGCTACAGGAATATTCATGAAAAGTTTGAATAACGTTCACAAGTTCAAACTTGCTAAAAATTCAAAAAAGATGCTTTCAAATTTTGATTAAAATTTGGGCAAAAAGTTTGAGCGTGTGAACACGCCTTTAGGCTTCGACTTGGTGTGCCAAGAGCGGCATGGTGTCGATTTCGCTTTACACCCCTCAAGGTTACTTTGGCAACGGGAAGTTACAACTGCTAGCTGATGAGTTCCTGGTAAGCTTGATTTAGTGATGCTAATTATTGTTGTTGTTTGTTCATAGATAGCGAAATATCGATCAGGTTAGCGCTGACCATCTGGTGTAAAGGCCTTTGACAAATTATTAGCCTAATTACCCTTAAAGAACTAACATTGTAAGGTTACGGAAAACCTGAAATTTGGTTTTTATCGCATTGAAATCTGCGTTAAATCAAGTCGCGAAAATGAAGCATTTGTGGCGATGCTAATATGGTTTGAGTAAAAACAGAAATTTAGAAAAAAATTTAGGAGCAATATTTGCAGCAAGACCATCATGGACCGGCTCCCTCAGTTTTTGATTAAAAGGCGACTGTAGTGCGGCAGTGGTCGCAAATTTTGCTTCAGCCTTGCTGCTTCCCTGAATATTTAAATATCCTCAACAAATTCTTATTGTAAATAAGGATATAAGAATACGAATGTCCCCAAACCAACCATTTTTAAGATTAACTCAAGACTGATATACAGTTTTGGAGGCGGTATAACAGTGTCTTTCGGCTTTCTAAGTTTGGAAAAAATATAAACATATCATATATGTCGCAAACATTGGAAAATTGAATTTTTGAAGTGCGTTACGTACATAATATTCATGTTTTCCCGGTGCAAAATATATATTACTACAGTTTAGTGACTATATAGATATTATGTTCCATTAAATTTATTCAAAAGTACATCAAATATGTATTCATTCGGCCTGTAGCGATCTTTGCAATAATTCACCCTTTTTCGTATTGATACATGAACCATCAGGTAAAAAGACATTTAAAACTCAAATGGACATTTACAAAGTAGGTAGGTAGATACCAAGTGGCCCATAATACATCTTCCAAACATTTGTTTCAATCCCAGAACATCACAGATTCGAATCAAAGCTAAACACATTGAACACGATGTCACGAAATATCTCCAAAGTCATCAATTATTAACCAGAAGAGTTCCAAACAAGGCATTTACTCAAGAAACATCAGGAGTCAAAACAGTAACCTAGCCATAGAGGTCATAAGCCAGATGAAGCTGTTTTGGGACCACATGTGTCGCCCGGAAGGACGGGGCGTAGTCAAAGTGGGGCAAGTGGAATAGTCCGACTAAGCGTGCCGACGGGTGAAGGATGCCTGAAAGCGAGTATATGTTTATACGTCTGCCCCACCTCGCAAATCTCGTAAACCACCTTGCGCATCTTTCTAGCTACGCTCCTGGGCATGAAAGGGTCTCTGCATACACCTCACCCACATTCGAATTAAGACCACATAGGTTGCAGCTGGAAAAAGATTTTTTCAACTTGATCCGTCAGATCGAGACATTGAGCCGACCGCAGCAATAAACGATGCTGCGTAGCTAAAATCTTGGGACGACACTCCGACTTAAAGCATTGGCAATACTTTTTAATACGAGGTTTAATATTTTTACTTCTGTAGATATATGTAACATTCTTGATCGTTCAATTTTACAACACTTTGGTTGTTCAAACATTCATGCTTTGTACTGAGCGATCGTTTTATCCGTCCACCGGTTCGAATAGATATAACATTTTGTGACAAAGAATTGGTGATCAATTGACAGTTTAAATTTATAATCGCACAAGTCTTTCTATGGAATTCAAATTTGGATGAGTTTTGAAAAAAATTATCGAATCTTTGACCAAAATTCAGCTAGTGTGAATGTGAAGACTGAAAAAAACTGTTATATTTAGCTATTTTTCAAATAAACAAATATTATTTGACACACTTAAGCTCCGTAAGTGTGGCACATTTCAGCTTAAACAGATCCTGCTTAAAAGTGAAAGCCGCCTTGGGTTTCAGCCTGTTCCCGCACGCATTTCATTAGAGAAACTACTTCGGTCTCCCACGAAATATGGGAGGAACTATGAAGTTTCACCATGGGCATACCCAAAGGAAGACAACCATGATACGTCACCCATCCAAACCGCTTTGCAGTTCAAGTAGAGTGCAACAAATTGTCAAGTAAACCCCGAATTTGAAGCCCTCAAATGTACAATGGAGCGTCCTCAAATTTTAAATCCTTCACAGGCCCCTAAGGTTGCCCCATGCATTCAAAGACGAAAACGTCAGGCGCATCTCGACAAATGAGATTTATATACATGAGATTACCTATAATTTTCGAAAAGAGAGCATTCTTAGCAGTGATTTATGTTCACGTCTTAAAAATCGACATTTAGCATCGTGTTTTATTCTTATTGATCTGGACTACGTCTAATCCGATCTATCAGCGAAAATACAGCTATTACAACAAAGATTTAAAGCTTTTGGATCTTCCACTACTCGCCGTAGAACTGAGAGAGAGAGGTAATAAAATGAAAGGAAAACAATGTGGTTGTGACTCTGCACGTGTCTGACTGGCCGTGTTTATCACAAAACATGATTCAGTTAAGTCCAAACACCGACAAGCTTCCTAATGGCGGTATATGAACAAACAAAGATGGACAAATAATCGTACAGGATGCGACCATTCTAGCAATTTATTAGGTTAGTTAGTGGCAGTGGGATCATTGAAAAAACTCAAGAACATTGAATTTAGAATTCTGGACAAATTTACAATGAGCAGATGTAAACGTCTTTGATATTTGCGGCTGTAATTTCAGATATTGTTCAAACCGCTATGAAATACAAAATACGCTAGTCATTGAAAGAAACCTTCTGGGAAACATTCTCGTTGTTAAGCATTGAAATTCTTACTTTTACAATGTTGTTGAGGTTACACAACACAAATTTTATTTAGTTCCTATGGACATACGAGACTTTACATTTACTGCAGCGTTTTGCTTCTGAAACGCGTTCATACGACTGAAGAATGAATGATCATTAAACGTTGTCCACACGGCATGCTTACTGGCGTTCGCAGAGCGCTGCCATATATTTTGTATAAGATAAATTTTAAAGAAGGAAATGAATAATAATTACGGCAGAAGGGGACGGAAACTTCGACTCTTACATCTGCCTATAGTAGTTTGTCACGTTACAAAAATAGGCGGCATATTTTTCAGCTTGTTTGGGTGTCATACGAAGGTTTGTCAGTTATTTAATTGAATATAAAGGAAGAAGTATACTGGGTTGGCGTAGTACCTTCGTTTGCATTTGCTATATATTTCTATCATATTTCAAATAGCGTTTAAGGTCTACTTTGGTGAGTTTAGGTTGAATCGAATATCTGTCTTTTTTGAGCTATATCATATAATCTCCATAGCGTACACTTAACCCTCTCATAAATTTAGAGTTAGACTTAAGCTCAAGTTGGTCGAATCTCTTAAAGAAGAAGAAGAAATGCCAACAGCGCTGTCCACCCGTGAACTGCAAGATAAAAGATTATCGTTCGCTGCTTTGACTAGATGTCACCGATCATTGAAACTCTTGCCTACTCCTGGTTAATAAGTTTGAAATAAAGATTCTGAGACATGTCTTCCTTCGACGGCATCGCAAACTCTCCTTTAGGTTGATCTTCCCATAAACTTTAGGCTCACAAAGTTGGCCGATTATATGGAAGACACCCTCACGCCCGATCATTTTACACTCAGAATCGAGGTAATCGTAGTGCCAATAATTTAATCTCATATTGACATAGTCACTTTGCGACATTTACTAACGTGAATCTTGACGTAAAAATATAACCTCACGGGTTAATATTTCCAGGTTTTCAGTAAAAAGTGGGAAGCGCCCCGGTCTTGCGACGCCCCTACATGGAACTCGCTTCGTACCAATCGTCATTCATATGAATGGCGCTTGCTCGTCTCAATTGTAGTTGTTCAGAAACCGACAATAGTGTTCAACAAATATGTTATTGCTTGGCAGCAGCTGTAGTTAATCATGTTTAGGTGGGGTAGGTAGACTTAGTCATGATTGCGGAAATGTGTAGTTACCTTTTAACTTTAAATATGTGCTAGAATCATTTTATGTATAATTGTCTAGTTAATCGCAGCAAACTTTCATACAATGCGGATGCTTAGAACAGCTAAAAGTGCCCTATGACAACGTGTGAATGAAACGCGTTCCCAAGATTCCTGATGAAATTTGCTCCTATCGACAGCTTGGTATAGGGTCATCCGTGTAGTGGATAACAGAAAAGTGTTTATATACGCCAGTTGTGGTTACGGTCTGCCCCACATATCTAACTCCCTGCCCATTCGTGTCCAAATTTCTAGCTGCTACTATGTATCGAGCTATTAACAAGGCTTTATTATCGGATGGATAGAATCGGGACAGGCCATGAGATCTCGACAGGTCGAGTCAAACTGTTATTTTTTTATTCAAAATAACTCGGTTTTTGGAACAGTGAACGCGAAAAATTGGTCATCAGTTGTCTCCTCGCTTGGAAAAAATAGACTACCGTTGAGGTACACACATGTTCCATCGTCTATGCTTAAAAGTTGTCGTACAAGCTGCTGATACGACATGTCCTCCAAGGTTAAGATTGTTCTTCATATGATAATCGCCCGTAGTTTCACTGTCCTAAATTTAAAATTTTAGAGAACACAGCCACACGTCTGAACTTCCGCCAATTGAAATTAAATAATTAATTATAGCTTATAATTAATATATAGATTTATAATGTCAAATATATATTGGATAACAATACCTATATAGTTTCTTGTGTATCAAGGTTGAGTGAATTTGTTCAGCAATACGTAACTGAACGAAGTACATTACGTATCGCGAAAGAGTAAAATTGGTACTGAAACATGCTTTATAGAAGCACAGCGATACGTTACGTTTTATAGTAAACATGATTTAGTATATATTTATCAATCACGGAAATTACTAAATGTGATTATTGGCTATGTATATATCCCAGCACTGAGAGCTGTAGACAAGACCCTATCAAAATTTTAGCTTAAGCCATTAAACGAGAATACAATGCATCGATTTTGACTCAGATGGAGCTCGCTGAAGCTGACAATCAAGCTTCCACAAACCATGTAGTTTGTTCAAATCCGGAATTTGTACCGGTTGTTCCAATGTCTTAAAATCTTTTGATAAACCTTTGATTTTGTAGATATGCAGTGCCCCATGTCACCTTTAAATGAGAGACTTAACTGTGGCTTTTGGTTGGATAAACACATGCTTAATACTCACACGGGAGCGGAGAAATTACCTTCCCTACGATTCGACCCCCCCCCGGGGGGAGGGCGTAGACGATCCGCCACTGGGAGGTAGCGACACCACCCTGCGGATCCGCATTCCCACCCCGTGAATTATTCGCATATCGGAAAAATGAGCGGCAAATGAGCAAAATAAAAAATTGGCAAAAAATTAAGAAAAATCTTGAATCCCAAAAATTTATACCCCTCCCGCCGACTGACTGATCCACCCTGGGGATTGCCTCCGCCCGAAGCGCCCGCTATATCCCTGAGGGTTCGGACTTGGTTATACTATAAAGTAAAATTTTTTGCAGAATCGGACATGAATTTGTTAGCTTACTTGTAATCTACTTGCTCATATTCACCGCAAAGTTCTACAATTTATACTTTTGCAGTTAGCTGCTAATTTTGTTATTGCGTTCCCGTTTTACTTACCATGTTTTTACACTGAGACCTAGTAAAGTTGTGACTGCGCGGTACTTCATTTATTGCTACAAATGAGACATATAGCGATAACTTTAGCTTATGCAATCAATAGAACTCGTTATTGATCTTAGGATAAGCCTTGTGTCCAAATTAAAATCCCGGTGTTCAAAATAGGAACATAGACTTCATGTGAACTATGTATATTAAAAATAAATGTCCATATGTTGAGTACTTCTACTTTTTTGGGTTAGCTATTACATTTTCTTAAGTTAAGAGGACAATCAATTTTCCGGTAACACGGTGGAAAATATATTTAGGTAACACTCAAAACACCTAATACCCGGCTACCGGGACCTCGCTATACCGGGTACCCGACTCGTACCCGATGTGAGTAAATACGAGTGTGAATAGTGACTATGGTCAGCAAATATCAACCCAAACAAGCGAACAGATCTAAATTATTTTACTAAATATATTTATATTTTGAAGTAGAATGCGCAGACAAAATTCAGCAAATTATCCCGGAACGGATAGGAGATAATAGCTTTCTATTACTGTTCAAGGCCTAAGTTATAGTTGTTAGCGTCCCCCAAGTAACCTTGTGGGGCGTTACGTTATAACGTTAGAAATAATAACAGCTTAGAACGGGGGATTCGGGGCGGCAGCCTCCCGACTTAGGCTTAGGCTTAGTGTATGTCTCTTATAAGGACCTAGGCTTAGACTAAGACTAAGGCTTAAGCTTAGTATATCGAGAATGGCATGGCCTATATTTTATTTCCGCCCCGCAGGGTTACTTTCCCAAAAAGGCCAAAGTTTTAAAACAAACCTAATATTATCGAACCATGTACTAATCATTCGGTGTTTGAGTAAGGTGAGAACGAACCGAAAATTTTCCACCCGACACGGCCGGTTGGAAATCGAGGTCGGCCTTACCCGAATCTGCAATATTTCGGCCTGGCCCGAACGCAATCATGGCTGTGTCTGGGTCGCTTGCCGAAATTGTTACCTCTATTGTTTCTCATAACAGTTGGCCCACAAATAATTTAATATAAATAGCATGGCTAGTAGAATAAACTTGACAAAAGAGGAAAAAGCCATATTCGAGATTTTTACTAAAGCTACGTTCACACATTCAGATTTTACGCTTAAATGCTGACTTCAAAATTTGACTGTAGTCCGTAATGGAAAAATGCAGCAAATCACAATGTTTCTAATTTATCTGCAATATTTTATGTGATCATTTTGCAATGTTATGAGCACAAGTTTTTTCAAGGTACGCTTTTGACCCCGTGTTCTTAAAGAACTATATTACAAAAGTTTGATCAGTCTCCAAACTTTCAAATTTACCAAAAATTCTATCAAATTCTAAGCTGAAATTTTGAACGTATGAACGCGAATTTAGTTCCTCCATATCTGCCCATTTACAAAGTTTATATGTTACATAGTTCACACATAACGTAGTTACAACTGGCTTTATGAAAAATCCACTAAAATATTAAAACATACATATATAAGAAGTAAAAACGCAATCACCGTGAAAATTTAAGCTAAAGCACCCCAAGGAACGTAAGTGAAGTTGTCAATATGTGCACTATGTTGTCAATATGGTACACTGAAGGCTGAATTTTCTAAATTGTCGTCCTTGTATAGACCTTAGAATAAGTACATATGTCCCAAAAACTACTTGCAAAACTGTTCCTTTTCAAGCCATTGCAACGTCCTTAGGGTTACTTTAACCAAAAGTGCATTAGAGAAGAGTAGGACACTCCCCTGCACTCTTATGTTAGCCCGTGTTTGATGACGCAGACATTTTCGGCCTGACTGATTCCCCCATTTTGGGTGGTCGTAATGCACAGACCCCCAATTTTACGGGGGTACAGCGAACCCCTTCTAGTTTTGAGGGGGTTCGATGAGACCTCCAGTTTTTTTGTGGGGGTCGGTTTATAAGCAGGTACCGGTTGCACCACCCCCCCCCCCCAAAAAAAAACGGGAGGAGGATCTCCAAACTGGTGGTATGTGCATGACGACCACCATAGACCGGAGGGAGTCAGGCCGAAAACGCCAGCGTCATCAAAGACGGGGTAACATTAAAGTGTCATACTCTTCTCTAATACACTCTCGCTTTAACAAAACGAAATGTTTTTAAGGATTGGATATATTATGTTTAAAAATTATTATAGGAATTAATCACTCAAACTCGTTAATAATGTAGGCTATTTTACTGCCCACTCATCGCCAAGTTACAGATTGTGTAGTAAAAGTACAGCTAATTATGACACAAAATAAAGGATTCTTCTAACTCTGCTCATAAAGCAGCGGGGATCCACCCAAGTAGGATACGTGTGCGCTTAATTACAACCAATGAAAAAATTTAAGCATTGCTATAAAATTTTACTAATAGGCGTTTATTTACTTCGGTAACAGCATACCATAATCCGTCAACAACGCAGGTCTCATCCTTGTAATTCCTGAACGCAAAGACGACCATGTTCGCATGCTACGTTAAGTTGTATACAAGTGTAGGCGTCACGTACGAAGCATGCATACACTCTTAAAATTTGTATTACGATAATATAATACGATTATTGTGAAATATTACTTTGCTACAACTGTATACAAATTACCGCAGGCACAGGCAATTGTATTGCGAACAAATCCTACATCAATTGTGTACCGATTGATGCATTAATGTATGACTACGTCAACATAAGTTGTAACAAATTGACTGCAATAAATGACACATTGTTCATAATTTGTCTGAACACGGAATATGTATAATATACATCACATGTATGATAAATTAATTTGCATGAAATTGCATACGAAAAATGTATCATTATTCATGCATAATTTGTATATAATTTCACACAATAAATGTGTTTTGTAGCACATAACTTGTTAGAAGTTATACAAAGCTGAAAATTCGCTTCTTTTCCATTATCTCCCCAGCCCGCGTTTGCCCAAAAATGGTAAGATTGTGGAAATTTTGGTATTTTTGTGATGCTCAGAAACCTCCCTTGATCATTTCGACCAAAAATTAATTTTTAAAATTTTAGATATTTTGGGTCCCAAGAGTCCCCCTTAAGATCCCAAAAAAATTTTTCTTAGAAATTAGATTTTTAGCCACCATTTGACGCGGCCTGACGAGCTGAATTGAATGATGATATTTTTAACGGGATACAGTAACTGGATCCTAGGTTATGGCCAAAATATCGGAGGCTGAGAGGCTCAGCAATTGAACAGTTTTTGGCCATAACTTTGGATGCTTTTATGGGATCCCGTTACATTACACTAAGCTCGTCAAGCCGCGTCAAATGGTGAGTAAAAATCCAATTTTTAAGAAAAAAATTTTTGGGTTCCCAAGAGGGGACCCGATAAAATCAAATTTTAGAAATTCAATTTTTTGGTCGAAATGATCAGGGGAGGTCTCGAGGATCACAAAAATACGAAAATTTCCAAAATCTGACCATTTTTGGGCAAATGCGGGCTGGGGAGATAATGGAAAAGAACCAAAAACTCTTGCATTAGATATATCTAATTTCATACAAATAACTAACAAAATTTATACGATTTATAAAATCTATTTTGAAATTCATACATCGTATATGCCGCGTTTCATACGACATACTCAAATTCATACAATGCATGTGTTGTATTTGAGGAAAATTTGTGTGATGATTTGTACATTATGCTGTATATTTCATACTATAAAGTGTTAAATTTCATTCAACTACAGTTGTATTTTATACAAAGGAATCTGAATATTCAGACCAAAGAGAAAACTGCAGCATCAAATTCCATACAAAATTGTTCTGATATTCATACATTAAAAATGTATGAACTGTCGCACTTAAAATGTGTATGTAAATCAGACCACACAAATATTGTATGACACAGTACACATATATGTATGACATATAATAGTTCTTTTTAAGAGGGTAACGATAGGTTCTTTTTAGCTAGGATACACCATCAGGTGTATAAGTTCAGAAATCAAAGTTTTAACGTTTTAACAAAATTATCAAAATAAATCACATAGGAACCTGTTTATAGTTTTTACGTTACATACTATGCAATTCATGAAACTTTGCTGATACTCATAATTCAGCAACCGACATGGCTAAATTATATTTTATTTGGATGCTTTTAAAGCTACACGTCTCCAATTACAATATTATGCATATAAGAGCAGAGGATAAGCAACACTGTTAATATCAACCCATTTTTGCTATTATTGTAGTTATGTTATAAGTGAGCCGATTCAGCTCATATCTTCAGCTGTTGTGACCTTAACAGGCTTACATGTGGAGATAATATCGTTAAGATATGCGCACATACGATGAGCGGAAGACACTATAGCGAATTAAAATTTTAGCACTAAATCTAAGCAAATTTTGTTGGGTATTTGCGGTTATATCCTTCGAACACGATTTCAACTCAGTAAAGAAGCTATATGCACCCAGTTACGGGCCGGATGTTATACCGCCAGAAAACAAAACAGCTTAGAGCGGGGGTTCGGGCTGGGCAACCTTCCCGACTTAGGTTTACTATAACACTCATATAAGGACCGTAGCTTAGTCTAAGGCTCATGCATAGGCTCAGTATATCGAAAACGGTGTAGCATGTATTTAATTTCCGCTCCTAGAAGTTACACTGGCCGCTGCTTTTGAAACCATTCGACTCAGCTTGAATGAGGGTTGAAAGATATACAAAATTATACAATACTGAGACCAAGTATTTTCAAAAATTTTGGGGATCAAGAGAGATAAAAAATATCGAAAAACTGTGTCATAAATGGTTCTAGTGGAGATTTTTTACCTCACTCGACGAGCAGAATCCAATGGTGCCAAAATTAACGAGTTTAATGGGGTATCACATAAAAACTAGTTTTGTTATTAGACAATATACCCGTTGAGCACAGGTCTGATTTGACTCATACCTTATTTGACTTGACTGGGCTGACTCATTGTACAACCATAACATTAGATAAATGATGCAGCGCATCATAATCAAAGCTCCCGCACAGTTTCATTGTCGTTATAAATGTATTGAAGTAATTTACCTATGCAAAAATAAACTATTGCTACCAACCCAACCATGGTTCCACCGCAGCATGTAGTTACAAGTAAATTTTCCAAACTCCAACAGATAAGTCAATTTTGCGAATTTTTATTGAAATGCTAAATTTTTTGTATCTAATTATGCATGTTGTGCCAATGAAATCTGCTAATGATTCATAGGTGACTAATATGATAATGATTCCTTACTTACAATTAATTAAAAGAGCATGTATATACGCCTGCCCTTTTCTAGACTGCTTTTTCTGAATTACATTTCAGTATTATTTAGGATACCGCTAGCCTAATGGTAATAAAACATCAGCTATCCGTCTGCAGATATTTCGTCTGCACAAAACTATGTTATTACTGGCGATCTTCTATACACATACAAAAACATTTTATCTGAATTTAGTTCTACTTAATAACATTTTCACTCATAAAAAACCGTTTTACCAGCTACACTTTACGTATCGCCTGTATAAATCGCCCTAAATCACCTTTTCCAATAAATACGAATATATCTGTGAAACACTAATTAGTCTATGACTGCGGAAAGCAACGCATTACGAAGACAATACCGTTGTATTGCACCTCAAACATAGATCGCGATTCTCGCTAGACCCTCCTAATTCATTCCGAATACAATAGCGTCGACATCGCTCACAGCGTTTCATTGCAGTTCGCGATATTGCCAAATGACATATTGGCTCGCCTATGGCATGACTGTTATTGGTCATATTGTCCATTTTAACGTCCACCCATGCCACCCTAAAAATTTCTGCCAATTCGGTTTGCTTGAGCATGTTCAAATGCTCGTGATGATTCGACGGAACTTCGACAACAATGTCATAACCAGCTGGATCATTTGCACCACCAATTTCAGATAAAATTTTGCTTCTGATCGGCAAAACGGTATGGTCAAACATTTCGCTGACCAGCCCTATATTTTCTTTCCATTCAGTTGGGATTTTTGGCCACCCATTCCTAAAAGCACTGCCTGCAGTCATGCCAGGACAATAACTATAATATTCTTCAGACAAAAAAGGCATAATGGGTGCCAAAGTTCTAGCTACAAAATCGCCAATATTGCACAAAACCCACTGCGTAGCTTTCCTGCTGTTACTATATTTCGGCTCACAATATAGTCGATCTTTAATCGACGTAAGATATATTGGAGACAACATTCCGTTGATAAAACGCAAAGCCTGAATAACGATGGTGCTATAATCATACGCTTCATACGACTGCTCTACATCGGCAATATATTTGCTAAGAACCCACAATATGTATCTATCAAAGTAGCATAATGATCCGTAAGATACTGTTCGTTGAGCGTCATCGTAGTCAAAGTCAAACAACGATCCAAGAATAAATCGAAAGCATAGCCGTAAATCACGCATGTTTTCAGAAACTTTAGCCAACGACCGCTCACCAAGGCTTATGTTTGTGTGACCGGAGGCATGATTCGCCACCCAGAGACGCAATCCGTCACTACCAATAATGGGTACGTTCTTTTCAGCTACAGATCTGTCGATATGTTTCTGCTTGCCAGGGGAACTATCAGCTGATTTACTAGCACCATCAGTCAGTTCCCATGGGTCGATGACATTGCCCAAGGATTTAGACATTTTTCGTCCGCTGTCATCCTGAACAAATCCATGCACAACAATATTACGATACGGCGCTTGACCGGTAATAGCTATAGATGTATATAGCAAACTCGAAAACCATCCACGAAACTGGTCTATTCCTTCAATCACAGCGTCTACGGGAAATTTAGATTCTATCGAATAGTCTTCCAAGGCGCACGCCCAAGTCACTCCGCTATCAAGCCAAATGTCCATAATCTCCGTTCCAGGCACAACATCGACTTCCTTTGACAAGCCACATTTTCGTCTTAGTTCATCGGGAAACAATTTATCAATGTTTCTCTCAAATTCGAACCATATGTCGGATCCGTTACGGTTTTCTCTAAAAAGTGAGGCTATATGGTTAATTGTATATTCGTTGATAATAGGTTGCATTTCCGGATCATCCAACCGGAAAAATACCGGAATCGGAAGTCCCCATGCCCGCTGTCGACTAATACACCATTGTGGCTTCATTTTAATTTGGGCAAGCATACTGTTCCGTGCGCCGGAAGGAACAAACGAAACATTATCACCGCCGATTATATTTATGGCACGCTGACGTAAATTGTCAATATTTATAAACCACTGTTTGCTGCAACGTATAATGACCGGTTGCTTAGTACGCCAATCGTACGGATAACTATGTTTATATTTCGCTCGACAAGCCACACGATCCCCAAGTAATTGAATAACAATTTCATTAGCTTCAGTAATTACACACTTGCCAGCTAGTTGTGGTCCCATATCAACCGTATAGCGACCGTCTTCGTCAACGTAGCATTGCACGTCACAATTTGTTGAATTCGTTGTGCTGAGCTGAAAATCTTCAAATCCATGAGCGTAGCTGATGTGGACTAAACCTGTCCCAACATCCGATTTCACAGTTTTAGAAGATTCAACTAAGTTCCCGCTACACTTAGTAGGATTACTAAACCCAGGATTTGAATACTGCAGCGATGCCAACTCACCGCTACTTACATACCGTTCAACCGCAAGTTGATAAGAAGCTAAACGAAAAGCTTCGGCAATAGTAGGCAAAAGCACTTCAGCAACTAGCCAAAAGCGTGTGCCGCTGGAGCTTGATTGTCTCAAGCCGTAAGGAACTTTTACCCAAACGTACGCTATTTTAGACGAAAATGCTATAGCGGTATTAAGCGGTACGGTCCAAGGTGTTGTTGTCCAGCATAATAGCGATCTATCACCTTCAGCGTATGCAGTTCCGGCTGTAACAGGAAATTCCACATATATAGCTGTACTTTCGTGCTCTGATAAATAATCTAATTCTGCCTCGGCTAACGCAGTTCGGGAACTAGGTGACCAGTAAACAGGATGATAAGCGCGATAAACATAGCCCTTCTTATACAATTTCCAAAATAGCTCAATTTGCCTCGCTTCATACATACCTGAGTAAGTAAGGTATGGATTGGCCCAATCAGCCAGGACACCCCAACGCTTAAAAACTGCTTGTTGTTTTCTGATTGCCTCCGTTGCAAATTCCCGAGCCTTTTGTCGTATAGCGTGTGGAGTTAAGGTTTCATCAGTTCTTTTGTTAGCAACAGCTTTCATTTCAATGGGTAAACCATGACAGTCCCAACCAGGGCGATAATGCACACGCCAACCCGTCATAGCTCGATACCTCACAGTTATATCTTTGATAATTTTATTAACCGCATGTCCAATATGAGGAACACCGTTGGCGTACGGTGGACCATCATGTAAAATATATGTTCCGCGAGGAGACGATTTTTGTCTCAGCTGCCAGTCATACAGTGATTGTTCGTATCCATATTCCTCAATTGCTTTGCTTTCAGCCTGAACACGATTTTTAGCTTTTAAGTATACGGGAAATTCCGTTTTAGGCAGTAAAACTGTATCAGAATATCTTGAGAATGCTCTACGAGGAGTTGGACATGTGAGAAAGCGACAAATACGTAGCCAGCAGTAATGGCTGAAACACCGGCGATGATAAAGCCAAGTAGCACGATGTATTATGAAATTTCCACTAGTCATGTACAGACAATTCTGGAAAAAATATAAATATGTACAGAAGGTTAAACCTAATTCAAAGAAATATTTTAAGAAATTTTTTTAACATATTAAACAACTAGTGCAGACAACTGTTCTGAAAACAATAAAAATCCTATCCTATATAAAGGCACAAAAATTACTTTGCCTCTGCCACGGGTCCCTACATTATAATCAATAAATCGATGACTGATCTACTGATTGACTAGTATTTTTATCAGTGAGCGGTGCTTACATCAAATTCCCGCTCACAAAACACCATTTAAAGAAGCATTTGTTCATAGTATGAAATTTTGTATTTAAAATTGCACAAATATATAATTGCCCCTTTCTTATACACAAAGCAATAAAAGGTGTTCCAAGATAGGTATTATTGGGTCTTCTTAAGAAGTGGGAAGGAGCACAAAATGTCAACATCAGGTCGCTAGCAAGTGTATGGTTGACAGGTAGAACTGGCTCAATCTGAAGGAAAACATACATGGCAATGTTTCCGCAACCGCTCGAGCTATATGGGCGTTGATGGTCTCATTTTGCAGAGAAGTTCATCCTCTAAGGCTGTGGTTGACGTATCGCTACTGAACTTATTTAGGTTACAGAGTTAAGCCAAAACCAGTTTCTATTGAGCACAAGGAAAACAAAGTACACGGAAGCGGCAATATCTTCGGAATGTCATGTTTTCATTAATAATTACGCTGCTAGGTTGGGTAAAAATGGGTTTTTGAAGGAACACATTGGACCGAAAATATCTTCGCAACCGTTGGAGCTATATTGGTGTTTTGGTATCATTTTGTAGGAAGATTCCCTTATATATCGGAACATTGTGCAAAATGGCATGTTTTGATTAATATTTACGCTACTGGGTTGGGTAAAAACTGGTTTGTGAAAGAGCACATTGGACTGGAAACACACGAAAACAGCAACATCATCGCGTCCGCACGCGCTTTATGGGTGTTATTGGTGTCATTTTGTACAGCAATTTAACCTCTATATATAAATACCTTAAACATAAAGCAGACTAAACTAACGAACAATAAACGGGCATATCTATTCAACTATAGAAGCAATATGATTGACATTATTTTATAAGTTAATGCTCAATTCCCCTAAATTACAAGTTTAACACTCAGAATTCACCACTTTGGCAATAAGACAAACTGCTAATCTAATGATCATCCTTTTAAGGCTTAGAGTCAGTCTGTGA
Organism: Trileptium ribeirensis; assembly: GCA_030248225.1. NCBI lineage: Eukaryota > Metazoa > Nematoda > Enoplea > Enoplida > Thoracostomopsidae > Trileptium > Trileptium ribeirensis. The sequence continues at coordinate 64,330 of JASANE010014755.1, forward strand.
CTTGCGTTTGTACTAAAACTTGAGTGTAAATGCTTAATCTTAGACTAGCTTAGAAAAAAACTAAGTTTATTCCTCAGATTTGATTTGAGTTGTTAACCCGTTTGGGCCAGTGTCCGATTTTCCGGGACAGATGTTAACTTTGCTTTTGTGTAAAGTGTTTTGTTCGCAGGCATTTTTAATCGACGTTTTCAGGTGTATTAATCATTGCTTATTTTGTATAACACCTAATTTCAGAGTAATAATATTTGTATTGGTTGTGACAACTGTTCGCAATTAGATGTCATCATGCCAAAAGGAACCGACAAACGGCGAGAAGTTATAGTTTTATATGAAGCTAGTGTAATGACTGAAATTATATTTCTTGTGCTTATAGTGATGTAGTTGGACTAAGTTTCTCTCTGTTTCAAGGTAGAATTCTAGCAGTTAATCAAAATCTACTTATGAACTCAGACTCTACTGTCCGATTTTTCGGACACTGGGCATAATACTACAAATTGCATGAGTCATGCTTTAGTTATTGAGCAAAGATATGACCATACATGCCGACGGTCGGTTATGACAGGGGTGTAGGGGTTCCCACGGGGGGGATCGCGACCATCCCAGGGGTAACCCCACCTAAATTTTGTAAGGGGGCGGTGGCGAGCAACTTATTTTGGTCGTCGAAGCCATATTTTTCGCCTATGAGTTCAGTTTTTTGGGATTTCGGTGGTGAGGACCTTTTTTGGTTTCCGGCCCCATTTTGGAGGATTTTTCGCAGATTTCTCAAATTTTCTAGTGCTTGAAGTATATACAATAGGAGAATGTGTGTTACTATTTTTTTAGGTACACAGTTGCAGAAGTATTGGAAGTTATTGAAAATTGGTCCGACGAAGAAGGTGAAAACTTTGATTCCGCTCGCGTTGCCATTGTTACACCAGAAGATGAACTGGAAACTGAAGGAGATTCAGGCGACGAGGATCAAGATGGATTTTATAATAACCTGAGCGGGCAACAGCTGCGAGCTCGCGCAATGCTTTCTATCGCAAAGCGCGGAAACGTGGCTCATATCGGATATCAAGACATCGACGATGAATCTGACGGTCATGGAGACAAAGATTTTATTCCAACAAAAAAGCGTAAAGCGGCAGACAATAATACACGGCATGATAGTATTGCTTCAAATACGTATACCGTAAAGCGTAACTGGATAAGACAGGATCTGGATCCTTTGGAAGAACCGTTTGAACTGGTTGTCGATGATCCGGACACAAGTGATCCGGTCGAATTGTTCGAAAATTTTTTTGACGACTACGTGGTTGAACTTCTAGTAGAGAACACCAATAAATATGGGTGTCAGAAAGGGGCGCCCGATTTTACAATCGATAGTGATGATATCAAATGGTTCATTGGGATCTTGCTACTATGCGGTTACCTTGACTTGCCGAGATGGAGAATGAAGCGGGAAACGGACTCTGAGACATATATTGCCGTCGTTGCCAACGCCATGCGTCGTAATCGCTTCAAGCAAATAAAGCGCTTTTTCCACTGACCGATAACGACAACTTGCCTCCGGCCGATAAGCTCGCAAAGCTGCGTAATCTGTATGGTCTACTAAACGAAAGATCTCGGCGAAATGCAGCACTGGATTAAAAATTATGTGTTGATGAAAGTGTAGCTCCATATTACGGTCGGCACAGTGCAAAACAGTTTCTAAAGGGAAAACCGATTAGGTTTGGATACAAATTCTGGTGTCTGTGCAGTCGTGACAGTTATCTGGTTCAATTCGTACCATATCAAGGGAAAGGAACTGGCAAATTTTCGACTCAGAAAGATTTCGATCTTGGTGCATCCGTTGTCCTCAATTTAGTGAAATGTCTTCCGCACAATTACTTATTTGATATCTACGCCGATCGTTTCTTCTCAAGTGTCAAATTGGCAAATCAACTGAAATCAAATCATATTGGCTACACGGTGTCAGTGACGGGAAATCGCACAGAAACGTGCCCGTAGACAGTAATGTGGAGAAGCGGGGCAGAGGGGCTTACGATTGTAGCACTGACAAAACAACAGGTGTGCTAGTTGTAGCGTGGAACGATAATAGATTAGTTCATGCCCTGTCAACAGCGGACAAACTTACGCCGGTGGGACAGGCCTCACGATGGTTATCGTCGGAAGCCTCGAAGATCAAAGTTGATCAGCCTAATGTTATCGCTCAGTATAACAATTTCATGGTAGGCGTCGATCGTATGGACCACAACATTGACAATTACCGGGTAGCAATTCGGTCAAAGAAATGGTGGTGGGCTGGGTTTATTTCTGCCCTTGATACCGGCTGCACAACGCGTGGCAGCTACACAAGATTACTGCTAGTGGGTCTCAAGAGAAAGCGTGATTTTCTTTCCTTTCAAAGATATGTTGTTTATCTTCGAAAATATGGCAAAATATCAGCTACTGGAAGGTCACGCACTTCAAAGACGGTTTGCAAGCACGTTAGCGATGTTGTTCGTTATGATGGTCGCAAACCACTGGATGGTCGATAGCCCCACGGAAATTCGTTGTGCTATGAAGGATGGCAAAAAAATAAGAAGTGTGAAAAATGCAATTTAGGATTACATATTAACTGTTTCAAGAAGTTTCACGTGAAACAGTGACAATAAGATACACTGGCAACAGACTGATTTTAGCGCTGAAAAACAGGATTTCTAAATATTGAGGTTATTGTTATATGTTGCGTTGCGCCCAGTGTCCGATTTTTCGGACGATTCTGCAAAAGTGTCCATATTAAAAAAATTTGCAAATGTTGCACATTTTCATATTTTCTAAGTCAAGACCAACAGTTAAAATCATTTTGAACTAAATCAGGCGAGGATATTAAAAGTCGGGCAAAAAGCGGTTAGTTTACAAACTTTTACTAAATCCTAGCCATAGTGTAACATTAAATCTTAGACTAAGTTCTGTTTAGACCTATGCCTTAGACTAAAACTTAAGTCGTACAATAAGACTAAGCCTAAACTTTAAAATAAAACTATGTCTCAGACGAAGATTAAACCTCTGATTGAGCTTAAATGTTGGACTAAGCCATAAAGCCTTAAACTAAGCCTAAGACTTAGACAACGACTAATCCTTAGACTAAAGGTTAAGCCGTACAATAAGACTAAGCCTTAAAATAAGATTATGTCTCTGACAAAGACAAAGTTTTAGATCAAGCGCATCCCTTAGCCCAATCCTAAGCCTTAGAGTTTCCCGCAGAAACTCGAAATTTGGAATATATATCTGGAATTCCCATGGAAATTTATAGATTCTCTATTTCTTATAAACCATCCAAAATTGTTTGGCGAGAGGCAGCCCCTGTTTTAGGTTTAATGTATATCTCATATAAAGACCTTAGCTTAGGCTAACTACACCGAGAACGGTATAGCGTGCATACCGCCCTCAGTGTTACTCTGGCCTGTTCCTTTATATATAACACAAACGCCACATTACGACTGACTAGACCCTTGCGTACAACTTAATTAATGATATGAAAACATACTATTTTCTATGACAAAGTAGTACTTTAGCTGCAGTGCACAGGATATTGTATAAAGGTCCACGTTTTATTGGTAGCGGGAATACGTAAAAACAAAAATTGACTTTAGATGATAATTTCCTGTTTTTGATACAAAATCCCCAGTTTTCCCTCGTCTCAAATAAATTTCCAGTGTTCCCTCATCCGCAGCAACCGAGGATATTGCTGAATTGTCGGTCGAAACAAGAATTTCATGAGCGATTGATCACAATTCAAAACGTTATAAAGTTTGCCCATCTGTGGCAAACCTAGATATATATTACAAAATTGCCAGTCACAACAAGCATGACACTGAGCGATTGAGAACAGACCTAAATTTGCAACAAAGTTTACTGGAAAATCAAAAGGTCTTGCTTGACTAAACAGTATATATATATAAATATACTCGTGGCATAAAATATAGCAACTAAGTGCATTTCCGACACTGTTTAAAAAATATTGTTCTGAAAGTTCTATATATACCAACCACATAGCCTTCGATTATAACGAAACACGGTTTTAGAATAGCCAGTAGTTTTCGCTTTTGATTGTATTAATTTCGAGCAGTGTCCGATTAGTTTATATTCTATGTTTATTCTTGCTGTACGTCTGTCGCTGCGCTTTTAAATTGTAAACCTAAAACGCCAACTTGTATGCTACAAATAATTGTATACCAGGTCTGTTGAGTAAAAAATTAATAAGTTTTGGTATCTCCCTAATCCTTAGGTTATACTGAATCGACAAAAAACGGTTTGGAACGCTGATTTCTGTTTTCAGATGACTCTGGTGATTTACTAACGATAAAAAGTTAAGCTTAGATTGGCATTGAAATTAAAGCTCTGCTATACTGGCTGAACAGAATCAGCGCCTGAATGAATAAGGCTTCCCAGTTTCATTTCTGAGAATTTTTACCTAGGGCAATTACATCATTACTAAAGCGCCGAAATAAAACACAAAGTGTCGGAATTTTGTTAGGCAATTACATGATTACTAAAGTGCCGAAATAAAACACAAAGCGTCGGAATTTTGTTAGGGCAATTACATGATTACTAAAGTGCCGAAATAAAACACAAAGTGTCGGAATTTTGTACAATACGTGTCGAAATTAAGCTACATGAATTACACAACTTACACACGGTAAGGGTTAAAGTGTCGAAATTATACACATTCACTATACAGGTGCATAATTATATTTCTTGGTGCAAAGTGTACGCTCGAGGTGCTAAGTATTTTCTCCAATTTAGCCCGTCAATAATAACAACAAGAGGTTTATTTACACTCACTTATTGTGAACATTTATGCCAAAATGAGCAAATATATACAAAGAATCTGTAATCCAATGTCAACTAGCGTTGGACAGCGACCGGTTTTGAAGTCAAACGGCCGGCCGCTCAATTTTGGGCTCACCGATGACTCAACGAGAAGTCGACAGCGAGCAAACGGCTGACAAATATTAACGGAATAGCTAACAAAATTCCGGGCTATGGATTTGTATACATACTTCAAAAATAAGAAATACTTTGGCATTTGATTGAACAGCGTTATGTATTTGTACCTTATAAAAATGTTTAGCAGATGCAAAGAAATATGTTAGAATATTTAAAAAATCAATCAAAGAAACCTGAACATAAAGGCAGAATACACATTTCATTTTATGCAGTAGCTATAAGAATTGTTGCACTTTTGCTTTAGTTTGTCAAATGATTTTGATAATGGAATGAAAAACATTTGTTACTAATTTCAGATATCTACAAGACATGAAACCGAAATTTCGATTACCCAAAAATTAGCGGGAAAAGGAACTAGCAAAAGGAATCTACATTTCTTGTGAAAATTCAACAGAACTTGTCCTACTGTTAAAAATAACAGGGTTATTAAATTCAAGCCAATATTTATAAAGTGACCACTTTGGTTCAATGTTCGATTGAGTCTAATTATTTGTTCGACGCTATTTTTATAGCCGTTCCATGCTGTCTCAGAGAAATTTTTTCCTGTTTAGAGCAATTTCGATAAATTATACACTATGTTCGAAATTTACTCGTAAGAATAATTCATCGCTCAAGTACGCAATCGTTCTCTATCATCTTTAAGGCACATCCTGCCGCGTTACTATATTGCAATCAATAATATTAGAGTACCGATATTTGCCCAATTAACATTAATCTTAAGTTTATAATCATACTTGAAACTTAAATTAAGTATATACCGATAACTATGCTGTACAGCTGTGCTCCATCGCCGGTACTTTTGGCGCTGCTGTACTCTTTCCAAGCCACACATTACAACGCGCTTCAGTTGATAGTTGTGAGCACTGAAAGCAGTAACTTTTCTAATATCGACTAATCTAAGAAACATCATCTTCACCCTCTTTACTGTCAACGGTTCCCATTACAACTCCACCAAATACTGTTCTAGGCACAGGTTGCTCCTCAATTTCTACATCATCAGTTCTATCTCCATCATCGACATCGCTGTCGTCATCACTATTATCGAGATCAATTTCATCCGGATTATGCATTTGTACAACAGTTGACGATGCAAGGTTGTCATCATGTTCATCAATTCGCGTCTGTTCGACGCTTGTGTCACCTCTGCAATACGCTTTATATACATTATGCCAGGATAAGCAAGGCGCATGTACTACTTTTTCATAATATAAAACTTATTTGACCCTTAAATTATCTTATTTTGCATTCCAGATGCTGCGGACAATCATAGTGAAAACAGAATAACTTTGAACCCTCAACTCTTCATTCAACCCGGTATCTCCACGGGCTAAAACTTTAAAACTGCACATAAACCGGAATCCGCCTGGGGTGTCAGATTGTGACAGGGGAATGAAATTGAAAGCGCGCTCATTCAACCAGTCCCGAAATAAATTAATAATTCGAAAAACGGTATAATCAATCGCCTCTGAAATACAGCAAAAACGTCTCTACTGAGGTTAAAAACAATGGATTAAGCTAATCTTTGAGTAAGTTAACATAATTTTACGTTTCAGACTGGGATTATACAAAAACATTTTTGTCAATTTGTGCCCACCGGAGTATTATTTTCTCTGCGGAAGCAAAAATTTCCGAAAAGCCAGGAACCGATGGGGCCCATTTTATCACCCGGTACACAGAAATTCAGGGTCTTGCAACGCCGCCTTATCTAAAGTAGCCAGTTCAGCAGCATTGAAATAAGCAATTCCAAAATACTGACAAACTTTAACTAGAAAGGTTAAATAAATAAAAGAAGCACTTCACCAGTAGCTTTTACGCGTATGTTGTCTTTAAACTAAGTCCTATGAGTACAAAATAACGGCAACACCATTTTAGATTATATACTATAAATTCATTTAAGTTTATTTGTCTTACAATCGGCAGGTAATACATTTTTAAAGCACAGTTTTCTACTGTTATGGCAAAGTCGAGACTTATCAGTATGTTCTCAGCTACTGTAACAATAACAACTTTGCCTCCTTAAGAAGAGAAGAAATAGATATAGACGCTACAACAGAATATCATAATATTCGAATATTATCGAAAGCAAGTTTTAAACTTGAGGACCATCACAGGTAAACATAAACCCATTGCTGATTACATAATCATATCTTTACCTATTTCATGGAAACTCAGTCAACGCCTACCTGACAAACATAATATTTCGGTCTTTAGGCACTAAAGCCGTCAACGAAGGCTTACTAGGTCCCGAAACTGTTTCGGCTATTTGTTGTGCTGTAGCTTCCAAAACAGCCATGCTATCTCCCGCATTAGCCGTGGCTTCAATTCCTGGTATTTGGGACCCTGCCTGACCCCCAGCTGCAGCCAACATTTGTGCCGACATAAAATTGACTTGGGTATTGTAGGTCGCTTGAACACTTCGTTTGATTCGTAACATTTCTCGAACGGTATCCTCATTGCCGTGCTTGATTTCGAAGTCTTTCCAAACTTTCCAAAAGTGATCGTATACCTGAAAACCCCAGAAAGGAAGTCAATAATAATATACTAGTATCTCGCAAGCGAGGGAGAGAGTGGTTTGATTTTTATGTTATCATTGTACTTAATCCCTGTAACAGGCTTTGTTAGCTGTATATACCATCCTAAAACCTCTTGAACCCTGAACCCATTGAAAATCTTAAAACCGCCTAGACGCTAAACCCGTCAAAGATATTTGACAACGCATCTAATACAGTACCTGCCAAAAATGACTGTCGCTCGCACGCGAGTCGTTCGAAGTAAATTTGTTTTAAAATAGAGTTTACTTTAAATTAAAATAGTCTCGAACTCTCGAGCGAGCCACACGCTCGAAATCGCTTGCTCGAAATGCGAAGGTCATTTTTGGCGAGTACTCTATTTCTGCTGGTCTCTAGATAACCAAACCATCGCGTTCAGCCTACCCGAAAACCTTTATAGACAATTCTTACTGACTTGTGTGCTATACCTAACCAAGAAATTGAAGACAGACTACATTCTGGAAATCTGTTTCGTTGAGCTAAACCCATTGAAAAGGCATGAAAACGCAGGACTGTAGAGAACCAAATCATAGTATTCAGCATACCGAAAAACCGCGCGTTGTAGAATATGGTGAAAGCCAAGCATAATATTAACAGATAGAGATCTCCAAAGGTAAAAATAAAGCTCAAAATATTTTTCCTTAAACATCGCAATTGGCAATCATATATAAATTATTTGCCGTCTGTTTGACCTGCTGAAATGATTGCTGAATTTCGCGATATAACGAAATGAACGTGAAGTTTTCTTTAAAGTCACCGCAGGTGTACTACTCTACTTGTGAGACTATGTATTCTACGTATGAGACTTTGAAGGGGATCAGGAGACACAGTTCCGACTTTTGTTTTGCGATATATTTTTATAAAACCCACACGCGTCGCGGCTACGCTAGGGTTACAAAACGAATTATGTCAAACATACATTGATAGTATTGAAATCAATGTTTCACGCAAAGGATTATTTTTTTAGATTATCATCAAAGTCTGAAACTTAAGCTTCGACACATAACACTAAAGTTATTCCGATGGAACTAGAAATGTTCACAATAAAGCCCTAACGTTCTTCAACATTATAAATAATGTTGCGCAATCTTTTAGTGTATTTTTATCGTATGATATAGCCATGACAAAATCTGTATCATCTGTTCTCAAAGAAATGTACTGAAACAACAGAAAAGTATTACCACAGTGCTAAAATCATAATTATTGTTATTGCTATTATAAAATTAAGTTCATTTAAATTTCACAAAAACATCATTTTACTATTATAATGTTCCAGTGCAATAGCAAATATGAGAACCACGGGTGGACATCAGCATAAAAAACAATATCTTCAAATTGTCGAAATGCATTACAGCTCTGGTAAAACGCAAACTGTACACAAAGCAATAACCAAACGTTATTACAACAAATTTATCTCAAGAGAGAATACAAGGGAATTCAGTACTGACTACTATCTACAGGTAAAAATTTAAGATTTTGAAATCAGGGTCATTTCACGCTACGATGACCTTTTGGTCGGGGGGGGGTAAAACTGAAGATTTTGGCCAGTAGCACATAAACGTGCAGGGAACTGGTAAAAATGTTATTTACGCTAGGAAGCCTCATTCGTTAGCTAGTTCAAACAAAAAAAATTTTTCGGCTTCACGCACGCCGTAAGAGGCTGGACATCCACATAAGTCCCAAACTGACAAAAATCGTAATGGCTAATTTTACGACCTCTTTTTTCGGGTAGTGTCGTGGCTCCGTGTTCGAAGTTATGGCCCAAATTCTTTTCTATGCAGGATTAGTCAGGTCTACACAACATTTTTAATTGCACGATTTCCAAATCTACTCCAATCATGGAAAGTGACAGCTGTCGATATGGCATGAACCCCAGTTTTACCCCCCCCCGACCAAATTCTTTTTTTGGTCATTGCTCGTTACTTATGCATGGGTACATAAACGTTGTTCATATATCATACCTGTCCCCTGGGTGTCTTTTGAAAAAATATTAACCCAGGTGCTTGCTGTCACTTACCCCAGCGCTAGGGTCAAAAGGTCGATTTTAGCACATTTGATTACCCCCCCCGACCGTTGCTAGTTAGGGGTATGGTGGAGTCAGTAGAAGTCAATTAATTTGTCTGTTATGGTTCTTTCCAATCACGAAGCGAATGGTGAAACGACCTGAGCTCTATGTCGTTCCCGGCCTGTTGATCTCAGGCTTTTACCCACCCCCGACCACACTTTTACCCCCCCCCCCCCGACCACCACCAAAATGTGGAAAAATTGAACATATGATGTTATTTCGAGGAAATTTCACGCTTTTGGTTCATAATACATTGTGGCAATACATTTGGACGGCATATGTCGCAGAATTATTTTTTTAAAAAAATTCTAAATTTACCCCCCCCGACCATGGTCTCAGGCATGTACACTGGCAGTTGATATGGGCTGCCAGTTTGTACCCTCACAGTGGAAATTGTGGCATAGAATATCTTACACACCGTTTTCAAGTTAGCTATGCTGGTTAAACACGGTCGAATTGGCCATTTCACATTTGTACCCCCCCGCCAAATTTTACCCCCCCCCCCGACCACAAGCTACTTCCGGCATTCTAGCATATCTGGCAAAGGGTATGTTTTGAATTTTTTTGCATAACACTTCCCCCAAGCTAAACTATCGATATAAATAGCTACCGTTTATGGCCGCTTCGTTTCCATTTAATAACCGGTATAAATCGGCAACCCCGTGTTTTAAAAGTGTTCAATTTGACCCAAGAATAGGCATAAAAAGCTTAATTTTTGATATACGGAGTTCCGCATAACGTAATTTTGACCGCGCTGACGGGCTGCACGAGATACAATCACAAAATCGAGGCTAGATGCAACCTGGAGCATACCAGAGGCCATTTTATGGTACCTTGCGCAGCAGCAGGGGGTGGTATTTGGGAAGCCATATCATAAAAACGGTTAAAAAATTTACTATAACGACCTCAAATTACGGATCCTTGATGTTTTTTGGTCATATGGTGTAAAAATCAAGATAATCGGAGCCAAAAAAGTCATTAGTCATTTTTTCTGGGGCAAAACGTCATCGTAGCGTGAAATGACCCATCAGACAGACGCGCCAGAGCATTTATTTGATAAACTGAGCATTGTAAAGTCCGTTATAGCAAGTCGGTTAATTGTATACGTAATAGATACAAATATTTTTCCGGAAAAATCAGTATTACAAAGCCATTACTTACCGGCCTGTCCACGGCAGAAAACCCCACTTTCCAAATCCACCCATGTTCGCGAGATTTTCTCTCATATCCGTCCACCTCACTCGGCCGAAACCCCAGTGTTCAACTACATCCAATTTTTTATGTCTCTTAATTTGTTTTCTGTATGCAAAATGTTTTTAAACATTAATTACGACTATTTCTAATGGTGAAACTTCGTTTTATAGAACGCCTAAAAATACTTGAACGGCAGAAAAAGTACATAAACATATGGAAATATATTTAGCATGTTCGCGAGATTTTCTCCCATATCCGTCCACCTCACTTGGCCGAAACCCCAGTGTTCAACTACATCCAATTTTTTATGTCTCTAAATTTGTTTTCTGTATGCAAAATGTTTTTAAACATTAATTACGACTATTTCTAATGGTGAAACGTCGTTTTATAGAACGCCTAAAAATACTTGAACGGCAGAAAAAGTACATAAAAATATGGAAATATTTAGCATCTTTAAATAAAATTTATCCTCCTCCAGTTTGAAATTTCAACCGAGAATGAATATTATCGCCGTCAAAGTTCCCTCAGTTTTCGGAAGGTTGTGGGCAGACCAGTCTTACATAATATATTTATCAAAACTATAGTTAGCTTACCCTCGGGTCACAAATTTGCGAACAGTGGGAGTAAATACCACGCGCACGATCGATTTCTCCCAACTTGCATTCAAGTTCAGCGAATCGGATACACATTTTCCTGAAAGCAGGGAGTGCTCAAAAATACGGAAAATTATAGCACCATATAATATATAGCTGATAGCGATGCCTCGCGAAGCGGTACACGCATATTTTCAATTACTATTACAATAAAATATCGCACAAAAAATATCTTGACATACTGTGTTGCTAAGCTAAACTAGTTTTTAAAACCATGAAGCTCGAAATTAGTATTGAGTTTTAACAGATGAGACTGGGAGGTTATATTGAAAATTTATAAATGATTCTCGAACAAATTTCGAAGACATTTCGAAAAACATTAACATTATGATTATATTAACAGGTTTTTTAAACCTTCGGCGCCGTTGGAACATTCCCTGACCGTTGGCTGAGGCGCCGAGGCCCTGTCGAATGGCCTGCTCATTCATTTTATCTAAACATTTCCAGACTTCTTTCTTTGGAGAGTACTGAAGAAGTAGGTATACAAACCAAACCACAAACCCTGTTGAGCCTGAAAGAGGCTATACCAGAAAAGTTCTCGCTTCTGAACCCTGACATGGCTCGAAAAGTCGTTGCGGCGGCAACAGTTTCTTTAGCGATAAGTCGAAATGCAAACAAACTCATGCGGTAAAGAGTTAAAGTTTTTCTATTTTAAATGCTCGATCACATTACTATCGAATGATGTTCGAACAGACGTTGAACACAATGGAACAAGCCCACTAAATCTTTTTCGCTCGTGTCGAACATAAACTATTTTTTGAATGCACGTCGAACAAGCCGTAACAGAACTGCAACCAAACAGCCGTCATTACTGGCAATAACAATAGTGTACTAGATAATATCACCAGTCACATAACTGGAAAGTATTAGAATACAATGTATATCAGTGATATGCGGAAGTACGGTAAGATGTACGCACACAAAAATGGTAAAACTGAGAATTGTTACAATTTCGGTTCTCGATTCAAACTGAGTTCATTTTAAATTTAGTTCTCGAAATATTAAAAGAAATTTACCCATTTTAGAACAACATCACTTTTAAATCGACTTGCCTGCTTTCAAAACGTTTTATGCACTTTTTGTCAGATCAACTATTTTGACAGCTATGAGCCAAAATGTAGAAAAATCCCAAAATAAAATTTTAGCAGTTTTTTTGCTTGTTGAGGTGAATCATAGGATTATGTACTCTAATGAAACACGTTGGTTTCATTGTAGTAACTCCTGAGTGTGTCTGTCATTAATGCTGCGGAACGGTTTTAAAGCAAAATTTGGTAAATTTTGGCACCAGAAATATACAAATGTTCCCGCTTTTTTAAATATAGATGTACGCAGGCCGTGATTGCAACTATGTTTTCGGGGTTGCTCAATAAGACAAAACCAACTGTATTTGAGAGGTATGCATTAAATAACGCAATAAGGTAAGTACATCAAATCCGTCAAGTTGGTGTCATACAACTTAGAAATCACGCTTCAAATAAAAATTATATAATTTTTCGTAAAATTTTTGTGATTTTTAAATTTCATAAATTTTAGTCTTTTTGGTCATTAAAGGACAAATAAAAAGTTCTTAGGTATTATCATATGACTAAAATGACCCGTAGTTTTTGGCATTGACGTGTCGCCGGTGTATAATTGCTATAGTCACACTTCAAAGGAGTTCAGGAAGCTGAATATGGAACAACGAAATAGTCCTAAGAATGCATGCGCATAAGGGATTATCTGCTTAAGGCTCGGACACCCCAGACGGGGCATCGCTGATCCCCCTGAGAGGTGGCTTGTCCTCCCTGAGGCTCCACACCGCCCTTCAGAAGGCGCGTCAAAAATGTTGGAAAAAAATATTAGGAATATGAGTAAGAATTGGGCGAAATTAGTAAACATTACGAGAGAACTGGCGAAAGTTAAGACAAAATTGGTAAAAATGAGTGCCAAAAAATTTTTAAAATTTGATTCCAAAAAATTTATCCTCCTAACAACCTCCCTCCTCCGCCGAATTACTGATCTCTCCTGGCGGCGACGTCCCCCCATGGCACCCGCTATCCCATCCTGGGACATGAGTCCCCGCCCATGTATGGTCATATTTGCAGAATAGCCATACTAAAACTTGACAGTGTCATAGTATAAAGTTGACAAAAATTTTCCTTGTCAAGAAAACTTAAAATGGCCTGATAAGGCATTCAATTATGTAACGAGACCTTTGTGAATTAGCAAATGTCTGTGCGCTAAACAGCTTAAAAGGCTACTACTCCTTTGTGAATGTAGTACCCTCTACACGGTAATATCCCACGCTACCCGGCTAATTCCACATGTTTTCGCCCTGCTCCTTAAAATACCCGTGCTCGATTTTGACAAATATTCTCTATAACACACAAAAATATATGAACGGCAGACGGCTGCATTGTAATCAGACTCAGGTAAAGCAGTTACGAGCTCTAATAATACAATCAATCCAGAAAAATCTACCCCCACTTGCCCTACTAAAAACTTTACCACGAGAACGAAAATGGGGTCCGATGGAAGTACTTCCATATTTTTCCGGCCAGTGAAAAAATATGCAGGGTATAGTAAAAACGCGCTAAACGTCACTATACACTTTCAAACGATTATAACCAGACATCTGGAGCTAGGATGAACTTGAGGTTAAATTTACATCAATCTCAGTCAATACAACGGTTGCGGACACTACTATGCACGAACGCACAGCACAATATCGCTATAATTATAGTTACCTAGCGCTGTCCTCCGGTAGAACTTCAACAGCTTTTTCATAAATCGGCCTAGTGTGAGTAATACCATATAATTCAGCTGCTTTTTTGATGTAAATGTTAAAAACCTGAAAATAAAATTAAATATGTAAATGTAAGATGTTTACACAATGCGATTTATATTCTACAGAACAATGACTTTAGATTTGCACGAATGACCGTCAGAAGATGTCAAACTCATATGATGAAAATTTAGCCATCCGAAATATATATTTCGGCCTGTCTTTAACAACACTATCCACTTGATTTTAAATGTGATTTACATTTGAAACCCTTCTATTAACATGTAAACAATAGTAAAATATTTCTCATACTGCTTTTAAACCAGAATAACTTAAAATATAATAGTCAAGTATCGAAAATATCAACAATCATTAAACTTCGGTTGATAGCGAAGAAACCTTATAAAAAGACTGCCGATGAGCTCTAATCATAGTTCCCCTCTCGCAAAATTGGAATCGGTGCCGAAACCGTATAAATTTTTATAAGCGAAAAATGTTTATAAACTGCAAATTGAAAATAATAATTAGCAAACGTTACAAACGTTCGAAATTATGGTAGCTTCACACAACACAAAGGCCATAAAAATATGAAATATTAATAAATGAAATTTTATGATTGTTTCGACTGAGTTCTAACGCGTGATGTAATAACGTGTTATACTGCTAAATGACGATATTGTCAAAGAATCATACTGTTGAGAGTTTCACCACTATTTCCATATTCAGACGAGACGTTTCATCAAATTATAGCCCTACGGCGATAACATGATATGGTCTTACCAAATAATAATCATTATTGCAAATGCGTTTACTGTTAGTTACTATGAAAAAACCAGAGAGAATGTCAGACCAAATATACTTCATCTTTTAGGTGCTTATTTACGGGCGTGATTTGCGAAAACCTCTCCTAGAAAATACGTTCACATACCTTAGATATATTGTCTAGCCTATAGTCCATGTTAAAATTACAGTGACGGCCAGAAATAAGTGTAAAATAATCGATTGGTTTCAATTAAATGAAATTTGGATCGTTTTCGATATTCCCACAGTTAAATAAATTGCAACATTGTACGATTATTCTAGGCTAAACAAAATTTCGATCGATTGTGGTTAAGAGAAATTTCGACCGAGTGTGAATTCGTCGCTTTCGACTGCGCTTATTTTTGGCCGTGAGTATATTCTTGGCATATTACAAAAACTGACAGTATTACTAATTTTAACACAAAGTTATGCTCGAGTCAATATTAAAATGTATATACATACATCACAAAAGAGTCAAGCCTACAGAAGCGATCATGATCAAACACGGAAGCAGTCATGATAAAACAGTATAATTCTACCACAGCTAAAGAACTTGTGAATAAATTATCTTAATACGTTGCTATACGCGTGTACAGTTTCACCTATAAACATCGTATTTGGCTTCGAACCTAAAATATGTAACTTGTCAGCTCAAACAAAAAGCTTCGTTCACAGACATAAAAATGTTTTATAATTTGAAGTACCACAGCAGATTATCTAAAAAACCAGTCGAGTTATGCAAAAAATCATAGACAGAAAACCTATTTGTTTGTGCACATACTCCCATGACTAATTGACTGTCATCGCAAACCTAATTTACCATTAATAACAGTAAACACATTGCAGCAAAATATTGTTAGTTTAAACATTTCTTTGATCCGAGATTGCAGATAAACATTCCACTGCGATTTTCGTTGAATAATGTGATAGCATCATTTCAATAGGATTTGTTCAATTGTTCAATTTTGTTCAATAGGTAAACCAAACCAAATCCAAGATTTATGGCACAAATTTTTTATAAGCTGAGGGGCGCAAGCTGTATGCAGGCTATACCGTTTTCGACTTACAAAGCCAAAACCTGGACCTTATGCCTATATGAAGCATACACCAAGTCTAGGTCACGGAGGGGGCTGCCCCCACTACACCCGCACTAAGCTGTTATTTTTAAAGATATAACTATACGCGCCTAAGCTTGAATTCGGCCGAGAAACTTATTGTGGGTATAAAAACATTGCGCTCAAAGTGATTCAGCATGAACACGCTTAATCTAAACATACACGAGCAATAAATTCTTTACCTGTGCTCCGAACAAATACGACAGTACTGAATTTTTACAGTAGTTCATGATTAAGGCCCTTAGATAACCACAGTAGAGTGCATTAAGGATAGCGTTGGTCCTGTTTCATCTTTACAAATCTGTCATAATGTGGCTTCGTTCGCACTGCCCACTTAAAACTACAAGCGCAGAATTAACTGCACAACCAAACATTCACCTTTTGAACACCTTTGCGCGTGTACGTGTGTTTGTGAGCAGTTAATAAATTCTGTCAGTACAAAAATATAATTTTATCATTTGCATATATATGACAAACACTACTCGACAGTGCATCTAACGAGTAGAATTACACAGAATCTTTTAGACGAAAAAGCAAATTCTGACGTCCGGTACTTACTTCATACATTTCAGATTTATTCACATGTTTTGTAGCTCTTTCGTAAATTTCCATCGTACGCCGCGGCTGACCATAATCCTCCTCCATTTTAGCCCACAACAGGTATAAATCTAGAATTATCATACCATAATATATTGTTTACCACTCATTGTATTAGCAAGTCATAAGCAATCGCATTTCTATACGAGATGGATACACGTATGCACAACTTGTGACAGATTCAGTGAAAAAGGCTAAAAATCAGCAATATTTCCGTCACATAAAACATTTTTACATGTTGTGTAGACTATACAGTTGCTGCATTATACAAGCTTACATATTTACTCAAACTTTGTATGGTAAACAAACATAATATATCACACACAAGCGCGTAGCCAGGAATTTTGAAAGGGGAAGGTGTCGCGTACCAGAGTGGGTACCTAAAAAGGGGATCGGGGGGTCGTGCTCAGAAATGTGAAGGCAGGGTCCAGGAGAGCAGGTCATTCAATGATGCACATTTTTAAGAGTTAAACGTGTACGAGCGGAGAAAGTTTCAATAAAATTGCATTTCCTAGCCCGGAATAAGAATTGGCTTATTAAGTACGTCTTCAACAAGCAAAAAGGCAACTGTTGCCAAAATAGCGAATTTTTATACAAAAATGTGAAGTTTGGTGAAAAATACGGTTGAAAGTAATTGTTTTCTAGTGCGAGAAAGGCTAGTTTTACGACAATTTCCGATACGATTTTCAACCGGAATCATTCAAAAAAAAATTTATTTGGGTTTGAACCAATAGGGGGGTCGCGACCCCCACAACCACCCCCGGGTAGGCCTTTATTGGAAAAAATACAAGGTTCGATGCAACGTATGGACTGTATGTAATGTAGCAAAATATGATTGAAGTATAGAGTATCATCCTGGATGGAAGCCGAAGCCATTTGTATGGTGTTAAAATGACACAACTCAGATTTACTACGCCGACCAACGTTTAACCGTATACCGATGTTCTGTCACGCTTTATAATTTTAAATCAAGTAGAACAGATGTTCCGTTGAAATCATATTTATACGCGTGACTTCTCCAAATAAGCGGAGGAGTTTCACGTATTTTGACCTTCACATGGTACCCCAATTCAACTTAGAGGACCCGAGGGTAATTTCACTTCCACCATATTCAAGCTGGAGACCCAAGGCCGTGCATTTTCGTCCTCAACAAATAAAGTAGTGTTATAAGAAATTTGGTATAACACATTTGACGTTTGTAGCGCTGACGAAGCAGTAAATGCTTAAAATTTAGCTTTATGCTGTTCCCACTGACGCATAAGGCCGTTTTTTAATAAACTGAAGATTTTTGGCATGCGACCATTATTAGGATCTGATTTTGCGAGAGCTCGCTCACAGGATCCCATTAGAACCTCGGTTTAATGACAATTTTTATAAGTATTCTAATGGCAGTTAAGATACGGTGTTTTCCTGCAATTCTTTCTCACAATCGATTAAAATAAAAGCTGTTATTGCAAATAGAAAGAAGCGTATCAACACACTCTTTGCATATTCAGCAGGACAATCTTCAAGGCACTGATGAAAGAGATCACGCGCTCGTTCAAGCTTTTGGCCATGTAGGTGCTTGCCGCCCTGAATAAACCGAAAAAAGTAATAAATAGGAAATAAAAAAATTTATGCAACACAGTCCGCTAAAAAAATTGCAGCAAGGTTGAAAACAAGTTGATATAAATTAATGCCATGGCTTCCTTTATAAAGAATGTAACACAAATATGACAATCTCACCGCTAACATTTACAACGCTATACAGTAGTAATACTATGTAAATGTTTTTAACGTTTTATTCTTGTTTTTGGCATCTCAAAGAGAAAATTTTGTCGGTTTCTGTTTCGACGAGAAAATAAATGAAACTATCTCTCCATCGACGAGCAGTTCGCATTGTGTGGGTAGTGATACAGCTTTAGATAATTACTGGCGTATCCATATCGAAAGGTCGGAGGCCTCACTTTTCAAATCTCCCTATATTGGTCAGATTGTCACCAATCTCCGTCCCTGACTCACCCAAACCCAATGTTCAAGTAATTCCATGATTTACTAATGCCCCTAAATTAAATTTTATGTACGCTAAATATTTTAAACATTAATTGTAACTATTTCTAATATGGAAATGATGTTGTATAGCCTGAAAACATTTGTACGACAATTAAAAATAATTAAAAAATTTTTGTCACGCCAAGGAGTCCACCTACAGATCTTTCACTGCAGTGTTTTAAACGAGCAGACTATTCAACGAAACAAAACTCTTAAATATTCAACATGAAATTGCTTTAAATTTCTAACATAATTCTACATGCCAGGTTAAAATCAGCACACTATGAACGAACACTCTCAGTATCTAATATATCGTCACTATTAAATCACCATTAACAAGAAACGTCATATTACCTTATCCGATCAGTTTCTAAGGAGATCAATAGGCGGCTATCGAAAATCTTCATCATATATAATGGCAATAAGGCGTTCTTTATATTTTACGAAGCATGATACTGTAAAAACCATACCGATTCACAATAATCATCATCAACAGGATTATAGGCGATATCCGCGTTGCACAGCTTCGACTTCACCATGACTGAGAGCTGATTTCAATTTTTATCTATCTATCGCATTATTTCGACATCACTTCAGAATAATTAAAACAAAATTACAGTTCCCCTGAGTAAAGCCAACAAAGTTTTTCAACAATACCAGTTAAGTTAAAATACATACATAGCGCTTAATAAACTTTGTCAGATAAGTATTCCAAATATCGTACACGATTGGCCAGCGGAATAATGAAATTCCTCGTTCATACGCCTGAAAATTAAAGATATAAACAAACTAGACCAATAAATAAAAATTTAATACAGTTTGACTGGCTTTAAAAACTGAGTACAGTGATTTGGTTCCATTTAATGTTTCTAATGCGAAAGTGTATGAAACGGAATAACTTAGTATGCGGATACAAAAAATGCATATCATTATGAACAACAGCCAGTAACTGATTTATTTTTAAATAACAGATAAATTCTAGCACCTAGCAGGATAGGGAAAACTTCGTGATCACATGCAAATAATTGCCGTGATTATCGATAGAAAACGAAACTACTATAATCCAACGGTATTTTGACATGCTCATAATGAATAAACAACTTTATTTTCTGAATAAAAATTAAGCCTGTGAGTAGTTGTGTTTCCAAAATTAGAGAGAATGCTACATGTTCAATCGGAAGTTCCACCAGACAGCGAACGTTGGATATGCTAAGTAAAGTTTATTACGGATCTGTTTTACTGTCAGGAGGAATCGTATTAAAATTTCCGCCTATTTCGGGACAGGTGGAACTAATACTGTTCAGTATGATATAGTAATATTGTGTTATTTAGGTTTGGAACAAATCCTTTTAAGAATTACAGTGGGACAAAAATTCACTAATTACTCTAAACTCGCAACACAGCAGCAGCATCCAGCTAAAACACAATACTTAATTGTATTAGAGAAGTGACCAACCCTAAAAACATGAACCATTTTAACATTATGCAAGATAGAGTATAATATTCATTACATCGATGTTGTGTTGCGGGCATTTAATAATTTTTAGCAATGTGTACGTAACTTATGACCAATTTGATAAAGACACGAGGCGGAAAAACAGTAATACTCTTAATTTTTAGGTGTATAGATACTTTCTGGTGAACCCGAAATGTTGCGATGAGGCACGATATGGACTATCCGTTTTTGCCAGCGGGCACCAATAAATTCCATGGGTCATCCCGCAGCCAATTTGGAGAAGCCAACACTTTGCGCAGTATTTCTGAGAATACTTGTAGACTGTTATGTCAGTTAACTTCATGATTACCATTACGTAGCTTTGACACTTTACAAACAATATGGTAAGCTTAAAGAGCCAAGTGAACTTTTCACAGTAGAAAATGGTTCACTTTATATCTATACCTTGAAAGCTTCTTCAAAGTGATTGTGCTCGTCAAGGAACATGCCATAATTGATTAGAATTTGAGGTGTCACAATTCGCATATCGATCATACGATCATACACAGATTTACATGACTGAAACAAACACAATAAAAATACCAGTAATAGTTCATGCAGCTACTACGTTTGAGCTAAGGATATAAATTTTTCCTATAAATGGTAAAACAAAGACAATAACCTTGCTCAAAGAGCATAAATTGACTCAAATCTAAAAGAATTTCTCTGAAATTAAACTTATGCCCGTTTTATGGCTTTTCCATTCGGTGAAAATTTTGCCTGGGGTCATGAACCGAAGTGCTTGCTTTTACGGAACTGGTGGCCCCTTAACTTGGGCCGGAGAGCGCCCCGGCTTCAAAACGGAAGATTTTAAAATGAAATGTTTTTCAATAAAAAATGCTAAAATTATTAATAAATGGTTCCCAAAACGGCGCAAAAACTTCTCTATTGAGGTTAAAATCAATGTTATAAAATTTTCTAACCAATATTTCAGCTAAATTAATTAAATTTTCAACTTTAGGAAGACAATTTTGTAAAACAATTTGTCAATTTTTATGTCTACGACTGTAGAAGAGGAGGATGAATAAGACAAAAATTTTACCAGGGGGAGTGAACACTTATCCAGGAGGCCGCGACTGGTGCCCCCTATACCAGGAGGAACCGCAAAAGCGACTCCACTTTAGAGAAACTATAAATAACCTGGAAATATTCGAACTTACAATATGTAACAAGCTGTGGAACTGACAAGCAATGGATTACAACAAAAATCTAAACAATTTAATCCAATTTGCTACTCTTTTGTAAACCGTCTGTTGTTCCAGCTATCAGTTTGTTAAAGGAACAACAAATCACTGCGAAACCAATAAATTTATAGTCCACGCTGGCCTTGATAAAATAGCCACTAAGTATATATGAAATTTAATGAGAACGTATGTGGGCGGGTAAATATTGAGCGTCTCGAATTAAAATCTAGGGATCTACGAAGTTGTACGCACCAAATCTAGGGATTGAGTATAGTGTCAATATTAATTTATAGCAATGACCAACTTCCACAGTGATTTTTGAATCGATTTAACAAAAATTTTGAAGCCAGAGTTATCGCTAACGGGAGTAGACCCGTGGAATGGTGATAATCGTTTTAGAGACAAACTGAAATTTTAGCATCAAAAATTAAAAAATTCATGCAACCGCTTGCTATAGTACTCGTTAGAAATGAGTGTCGTTCGTTCGATGTTCGGTCGAAAAATTTTTAATTTATCGAGAAGTGTTAGAATTGTGTTCGAGACTGTTCGAAATTTTAAGCGCGTTTTTTAAAATTTGTTCGATAGGTGTTCGAAGTTTGTTCGAAATGTGTTCGCGGATAAGGAAATTTTGTTCTATTTCTGTTCGATATTTCTTCGTTCGAAACGCGTGATTGTCCTGAGTGAAAATAAGCAATGAAATCGCGTAGAAATTTTTTGAACTTTCGACCTTTTTAAACTAAATTTGCAACTACTGAACTATACAAATATATTGCAAAATTGTGTTGGCACAGAGCCCCTATCAAAGACATTAAAAATAGTTCCAGACAGCACTCAAACAGCTTATAATTCGATATTCCATAGCACTATGCAACATATGTGCCACTTTAAGAATATGTAAAATGAAATGTCACAGATTAAATTCGTTGAAACATTTACCCCTTGGCAGCTCGCAAGTAATCTGTAACAAAGAGAGGGCAACATGGTCGGGTCAAGTCTACCCGCAGACGCCAGTCGAGTGACATCTTACAACTATCCTTTGCATTCGTTGAAACGTTTGGGCAGAGGCGTAAGCCAGCGGATTCCATGTTCGACGCCTGAAGGCGCCCAATTGTGACAGGAGAACGAATCACATTAGGAGATGAAATAAATCTATAAATTATTGCCTAATTTCAGAGTTTTCGCTGTAAATCCTTCTGACTGCCGGTGTATCTAACGATGAATATTTAACAAATTTTGAACAAGTTTGTATTGAATTTATCAAGTCCTTAACGGAATCATGACATCTAGAAAGTGGATCAAAAGAGGGGGATGTAAAAACGTTATGGACACTGCACTGAATTGAGCTCAAAATTTTGGCTGTGAAATCTGTGAATCGAGGAAAACAAATATATCCACCCAAGTTGGAAAGTGTAGCAGCCATGGACCCAACTAGGATAGTAGGATCGAATTTCTAGATTTCCAGCTCTCCCACCCCCCTCACACCTGTTTACCAAAATTTCACGCACCCCATGCAAATTCTGGCCTCCACCAGATTGTGAATCGCGTATCTTCGGTCAGCTAGGCTAACAATACGCAAATTCTTTCCTTTTTGACTGAAAAAATCCTTGTTTCTTGAGATTAAAATCATTAATTCATACTTCCATTTATTAGCTGTATATAATTGAAACCATCGTTAATGGTTTCATTTAATAGGTTACATTTATGTACCTGGCACCCCAGATGAACAAGACAAAGTTAGCTCCAGGTACTCTCAGCTCTTCCCTGTTTACCACCCAGGTATAATTTTTGCAGAGCTTAGAATTACAAGCCAGAATTTCTGACTTTGAAATGGCATTTTCGAAAAAAATATTGTCTCTGTTTATCGTCAATTTGGGAAAAGGACTTTACCCAAAAGAACCGAAAAGTTATATGGAGATATCGAACCAGAGGACTACCAAAAATTCGCCAAGGGCACGAACATGGGGTACAGGTTCGGAACTAGAGTAGCCAAACAATGTTAACCAACTTTCTTCAGTTTAAAGCACCGATTAGTAATAAATTTTATTCGGCGATCGAACTAAATTCCAACCCAAAGGTTCATCTAAGAGAGGTGGTAGAACGGCAAACTTCTCGTTTTCGTTTCATACAATAATGTTACTTGTATAAAGCATCATAAAATTATAAATACCGTTGTTCTTCAATAATATACATGACCAAAATTTATTGTCTTTGAAGATCAGAATATGGCAATACTACACCTATATGTCTTATGCAAGATGGGGGTCAGGTTCGCCAAATTTTCGAATCGGTTAAGGCCTGAAAACTTAAACCTGAAAAAATAATCTCTAATGCGAACATCCTCTACAATCTCAATAATCATTATAACCAAAACATAATTTATATAATTCGAAAACGTGTGAACGCTGTAATAAATAAAAAGTTTTTCTACTGCTTATTATAAATAACAGCTAACCTCGAATGTACCAAAGCTTTCTTCCAAGTCCGCGTACATACTCCAAATTTTCAACGATTTGTGAACACGCGACTGAACGCTTTCACTCTGTAAACAGAAAAATAAGTTTTAGAACATTAATAATAATGGTAAGTCGTGCAGTACTTACTACAAATGACTGTGGCATCCCAAACGAAGCGTCAAAATATACAACCAACGGACAAGTTTCAAACAAGTTTTAAAAAAGATCGCTAAAAATTCCAAACAGATCTCTAGCGAAGTTCAAGATTCTATGAACTAAGATCAGACGAACGTCAAGCTAACATCACAGATTCTGGCGAATGCTGTTCATTGTACCAAAAATAACCCTACCAGCTTTTCGTTCAGAGGTCTAAGAATGTACGAATATACTATACTCAAAGTGCTTGCAACAAAACTTTGGAAGACATAAGAACGAAAGAGATAGCTTTATGTTTAGATTTGAATTTAAACGGAAGTCTTGTATCAATGAAAATTTAACCTAACTTGATTAGCGTAGCAAACTCTGGTGTATTATACTAAACGGATTCTACTACTTTAACAGTATTTACATACATTGCAATATTCATTACTATTTAAGGTTTTTATATTCATAAATCACCAATATTTACCTCATCGAAATAATGCGTTTTGACAGATGGTGCTTTAGTTGCTCTCTTCATTAATCTGATTGCCCCAGAGAAATTTCTAGAAAACAATAACTATAAAAAATCACTCTGCTGATATGTGACACCACCAAGTTAAAATAATATACTATGTTGGATTCAGTTCAATACGGGTGTACCAGCACCTCCACAAATAAGGACCGTCATTCGGTTCGACACCTGTGCAATGTTCGTTCTACAGCTGTTCCACACAAATTTTTGATCGAACATTGTTCGAAACATCATACACAACTAACCTGTCCTCAGCCTTCCGAAAAGTGGGGGACTTCAGGACACTCCATGTTCATCCTTGGAGGAAACTTCAAAGCGGGACAGGAATAAAGTATGGCTAAAATGTTAAAATTTCCATACTTTCCTGTATTACTGACGCATAAGTATTTCAATGCTACAAAGAGACGTTTAATAGCGGTAATTAATGTTTAAGAAACATTTTCTATACATTAAGCATACATTTAGAGACATTTAAATTTTCGGATTTAGTTGAACATTGAGGTCACTTCTCTGGCGATAGGGGGGCTGACAGGCAAGGCGGAATATGTCACGAATATGGAGAGATTTGGAAATCAGGAGGGGGTGCCCCTGATCCCAACCCCTCTAGTGTGGACAAGCCAGACCAAACTTTAATACAATGTTCGAAATCCGTTAGAATATCGTTCGAAAGAAAAATTTGACAAAAGATTAGTTATTAAATGAATGTTTGTTTGGTTGGTGCACCATAGCAATTCAAAGATTTTTCTTCTGATTGACCTACATGTTCTGTAGAATGATAACGTTACCTGTTGTCGAAACGTCACATCTGGCGACAACTCTAGCGATGCTAAACAAGGTGTTACCTGTAATTCTCATATTACACAAAAATATGTTTTACGAGGACAACAAGATAGCAAACAGGCAATAATATAATCACACTGAATTGTTAAATATCATGTATCACGTTTTAGCTCTTTGCAACAATCCGAACGCAGTCATAAAATAAAGTTTTCTTCATTACAAGTTAACGTTCGTGAATATTCACCGCAATAAGAAACGTTTTAGC
This sequence comes from Trileptium ribeirensis, assembly GCA_030248225.1. Classification (NCBI taxonomy): domain Eukaryota; kingdom Metazoa; phylum Nematoda; class Enoplea; order Enoplida; family Thoracostomopsidae; genus Trileptium; species Trileptium ribeirensis. The sequence continues at coordinate 89,923 of JASANE010014755.1, forward strand.
AGCCGCTGGGTTGAGCAACGTAAGGTTACATCAAAATTACTATTCCCCCGTGGCAACAATTGCGTTAGTTACAATTATATTTTTTAAACTGATACTGTGCCGAGATATAAGTAAACGCGTAATATCATACATAATATTATCAACTCCCAACTCATAATGATAGGTAAGAATATATCATACTCCGAAGCTATTTTACTGGCGTCTCCGCGGCCACTCAAAGACCGGGGTCATCAGTCCGTATTCAAAAATCATAAGGGGATCGAATCGGATGGTGGGACCAGGCAGGGAGGGCCAAAAAGCGGGGAAAGCCTCCCGCCAGTCTTGAATAGTCGGTTTTATGTGTAAATTAATACGATTAACATTATACCGGTAACTCTGTCTCGCAGCAGGACCAAAATTAGGGGGGCTTTGGGTTCCCAAGCTCCAACCTGAATGGGACAGGAAATAGCTGTAGGGATTTCCAACCGTAAACATACCCTTAAGTCAAGTAGGTGTACTATAATTGCAATTAATTGTGGTTCTCTGCCGTTACAACATTTTATTGTTGTATATTTTTTTATTATTTACTTTTCTAAAATGCGTATTGATACAGGTTGAGCTTAATTTTACTTAGGACTTTGTCATGAAAAATCGATATATAATAGTATTGCTATGGATTTTCCAGGAGGGGACCCTGGTAATCCCCGTTCAAACCCCCCGGTATTTTTGGTTTCCACCAGATCAGCCGCCAGGTATTTTTTTGCACAACTAAAATTAGGACAATATTTCTCTACGAAACAAAAAAATATGCCAGTTTTTTATGAAAGTAAAAATCTTTTTTATGAAAGCAACAATCCCTAAATTTTTGCCCTGTGGGACTAAAACATTATAATTCTCGTTAATCTGTAGGATTTAAATTATGTGCATTTATTTTAACTTACTGTGAACATAGGCGTAAATCGGTTGTGGCGCCGGAGGACAGGATTTGAACGACGGTGTCCAAAGTACTGGCAGATCCTCAAGATTCCGGGCCATAATTGAATGAAACGGAGCGAGCAAAGCGGGTGGAATTTCCACTGAGGGCGTTAGGGGAGACACCGAAAATTTGTTTTGTCTGTTTCTGTCATGCATTACTCAGCTTCGAGTGGATAGATTTCGTTAATTTTTTATTGAATATCAAAAGTGATGAAGTTGTGCCTTTTTTACAGTAGAACGAGAACAGCTCTGACCAATTTCTGGGTCTAAATCGCAAAACGTTTTCAAGGATTCTTTGATAAATCTGGCCATAAGGGGTACAAGTCTTTCTCCCATATCTCAACACAGGCCTCGCATCAAAAACCAGAGTCCATCGCAGAATCAGCTCTTTGAAATCTACAACCTGGCTGACCACCACTTCCTGGGCTGCTGTGGGTCTTAATGTGGTTCATCGATCTTTTGATACAAATATTGATTTTAAAAATTTCGTAATGTAACTGCGTGTTTTACCTCACAACGAATGTCTATTAAATTATCAAGCATGTTAACTACGGTGGTTTTGTTATTTAAATTAAACTTGATTACTTTATAGCTAGCTTTTCATGGGATTTAAAAAGTTGTACTGTCGGCGAACTCTATTTCTAAAATGTAATAAGTTTTGATTTGTTTGGTTTACATATTGCGTGCAGGGCACCAAGAATGGTGTATATAGATTTTTTCGTTACTACGGTTTGGTTATCTACAGTGACAGCACGAATACTTCATGCCTATTCTGAGTGCTCAAAGGGTTAGTGTCAATATATCAAAGGGATTGCAAGAATATAGTCCATCTTCAGTATCTTGGTTGTATTGCGTAAAGAGTATGATGAATATTGTATGTATAGGTTTTTCGATACACTGAATACGACGGCTTGGTTATCTAAAAAGTAGCACGGATACTTCGTTTGTGTTTAGTTGTTTTCGACGGGTTTAGTGTCGACGAGTTTTTACGGTTTTAAATGGGTTCAGTGTTACAGAGGTTTTAGTGTACTATATACATCAAACTCAAAGCCTGTTATAGTGATTGCACAAAATGACCACTTGATGAAAGCACACAAGGGCTTCATCCCCGCTTCCGAGACACTAGTAGTACATGCTGATAATTTCGTCACTCGAATAATCTCATCAGTGCTAAATTTACAGCCTAAATTATTTTTTATACGCACAGAGAAGCTTTTTATATTATTTGAATCACAGTCTCAAAATCGTGCAATAGTAACTATGCTAAAGCAGCATACAGCAAGTAAGGTCAAAAATGAAGAGGGCTGAAAAATTTGGTTGCATTCATCTCGTGCGTAGATATTAAAAATTTCATTTGAGTTGAACCGCCAAGATTTCTGACGGATTTACGCCACTGACTGTGAATCAGCAATTATGCTATTTTCCTTTTTTTCAATCCCCCAGTTCGACATGTGATAAGCCCGATGTCTCGCCCCCCCAAAGGTAGCCCCAATTCGACCTGGGAGTAGTTCGGCTCGCCCAGGTACTTTGGAGACAGTTTTGTTAAGTCAGTCTTACAACCGTCTTTTGTTAGGAAGATCATTAAATATAAAACGTAATCAAAAAATTTTGATGTTACTCATAAGTTATATATTATATTAATATAAAGTTGATAGTTAATCATGCATTACGAATCTGAATTGTTATTTATAATATAATTAAACCTGAAACCTTGGAACTACATATTTTTATGTATATTTAACATTTATATGCGATTTTAAATAGAGATTGTATTAAACCAACCACTATCGACTCTGTGGCGAAACGTTTCGATATCGTCGCAATGATCGATAACATTCCGGGTATATGCGCTATTTTTTCTACCACCAAAACCGAATCGCGCGTATTGCTAGTATAAAAATTGACCGTCAGAAACCGTATTAAAGATCGTCGTAATTGTGTACTACATAAAGACGGATTTCTGAGTGAGATTGAGTTAAAACCTAACGGGTCTAAAATATCTGGGCGTTGACCTGGGGAAGCCGAAATTTACCTTATAGGTATTCACTAGAGGAGTGAGGCGACAACAAAATCCTTGGGATATCTCGAAAACCTTAAGGGAAGTCCATCCCACTCTTTTCTGTGGAGAGGCCAACAACCGAAAAGATATGGCAACCGCTCTCATAATTAAAATATCTAAAAAGTAACACGAGAACGGGTTAAATTTACATATCTGTGCCCAAGTCGAGTGGTTAAGGGTTTCTCACATGCCGTTTTCACAACTCGAGCCGCATGACTCCATTTTTCGCTTTTTCAATATAATTCAAAACAATACTCTAAAACATCCGAATTCTTGAGACGACCACACACTTTTCGAGCCTTTAATCAAAGGCACCACAATGCTACAAAGAGCACAATTATTTTTACTGTTCCGTGGATTTATGGATTTTGGACGATTGCTAGTGGCATAGCTCAATAAATATCTGGCTTATTGATTTCCGTCGACCTGCCGAGCCATACAGTTGTTTCAAATTCAAATCAAATTCGTTGCGGTTATTTTAGAACCAATCAGCATTACTACAATTTCCAAACACGAATGACTACTAAACAAACACACTATAGCAAAAATTCTTACTCTTTTCTTAATTCCATCTCACAATACTCCGTCCAAACATTAGCCAATTCGTCCACCTTAGCAAACGGTACTTCAAGCGCTCTTTCATACACACCACGCGCCTAGAATCGAATATATTTCAGCTTCATTAGTGTTATGCATAAACATCCAAAGTAAGCTGTGGGATATGCCATAAATACAATTATTTGTAGAGCACAAGCAATATTTGAATTAGCATGGTCAGAATATATCCTCTATACTGATCGTATCGAAAACAAGATAATGTCATTACAAAACAGGTATAGGCATCTAAACAAACCAGCTTATCTAAACACCGTTGGGTTTTTTATGGATTTAGTGCACAACAGTAATAAAAGCTTAAAGGCGTAAAAGTAACAATAAAAGCAAGACACAGTAAAGCAAATTAAGAAGATACATTGTTTGTTGCTAACATAACAACATACGTTACCTTATCTTCCCTGAAAACCATTTTATTTATGTAGTAATATGTCGAATTATATAGAATTTTATGAAATAAAATCCAGTAACGGCTATGAAAAAAATAAAAACAACACGTTTTGGCCAATGGACGGTAGAATGGCTTTAACCATGATAACACCTGGTTCTTAGCTTGTGTAAATTTCTTTCGGTATAGCGGCTCTCAGGTTCAGCTCCTTGAAGGAATTTCCTCCAGCAAATATTTAGCCGCCATCTTGATCTGCTGCAATATTATCCCCCAATCTAAAGATCGTGAAGTATCCAGTTTCAACCCGCTTAGTTAGCCAGCTGTATTTATCATAACTGATTTACATTATTTTTATTTTATCTTCTAATCGCCAATATCCCTGTCAATCAAGCTTCAAAAAAACTTAAATAATAAAAGATTCGCAAAACTTTCACAGAAGTATGAGGGCACATTTCAAAAATTACTAAATCCCTATGTTAATAACAAGGTCATCTGCGGGTTACTGTTACTTCAGTTGAAATGGTAAGAGCGAAGAAAGTTTCCACCGAGGGCGCCAGAAGCAAAATCGTGAAAATTTTTTGCTGTCGCTGTCATTCATAACTCATTTTCGGATGGACGGATTTCCACACTTTTTTGTTCGATAGCAAAACTGACAACGATGTGCCCTTTAGTTGAACGCGAATATCTCCGACCTTATATTCCGGGTCAAAATGGCAAAAACAGGTTGATAAGGGTTCTTTGACAAATCTGGCCATACGGGAACCAGTCTTTCACATCCCAAATCTCGCGACACAGGCTTCGCATCGAAAAATTGAGGCCAGTACGAGTTTTTTCCTGGGTTGCTGTGGTCCCGAACATGGTTCATGGACGCTGTACCAGAAATAACAATTTTTCAGATTTCACCGTGCTATTGCTTCTTTTACCTTACAACGAGTGCCTATTAGGTTCTCAGGCAAGTTGGATACAATGGTTTTACTATCTAGAGTTCAACTTGACCATATTATACCATTTCATGAGGTTTCAGGAGTTTTACGGCCGACAAACCGTATTTCCATAATAATGTACGTTTTCATTTGTCTGATTACGTGTTCCGCACAGGGCATCAAGCAAAGCCTATATATAGGTATTTCTGAAAGCTGAAATAATCATTTGGTTATCTTGGGTCCAGCATACATATTTCAAGCCATTTCAATTGGCTTAAGGTCAATGAACCCGATTTCCACAACATAGTCTGTCTTCTGCAATTTGGTTCGTACAGGTCATCAAGAATTGTTTGTCTTCAGTAGTTTGGCACATTGCATCAAAAATAGTTTATATAGAGGTTTTTCGGTATGCTGAATGCAAGGATTTAATTAAATAGAGCCCAGCGCGTATAATTCATGAAATTTCGTGGGGTTTCAAAGGGTTTATGGTCAGTGAACTGGATTTCCAGATTATAGTCTGTCTACAGTTGTTTGGCTACATATTGCATACAAGTCATCAAGAAATGTATATATAGGTTTTTAGGCAGGCCAAATTTCAGTTCGGTTATCTAAGAGACCACACACAAATAATTGATGGGTTGTCAGTTGTTTTCGGTGGGTTTACGATGGACGACGTTTTAGGATTTTCAATAGATTCAGGGTTCCATAAATTTTAGGGTGGTATATACATGAAGCACAGCCTGTTACAGGTGATTAAACAAAATGATAACGTAAAAATGAAACACGCTAGCTCCGTTTCATCATCGCTTGCGAGTTACTAATTATTTGTACTGAGATTGCTGTGTGATTAGGACATCCGTATACACTTAACTAGGGGACTAGGACTTTAATAACCTTACTCACGGTTAGACGTTAGTGAATTTATCTATTGCTAAATAAATTGATAGTAACTTCTATCATCCACACACCATTGTTACGTAAAGATGTGTCAACTTTGGGCATTCAACGCAATAAAAATGAAAAGAAATATAATTGACTGACCGGTAGTAGTTAGCTGGGCGTCAATACACCACAACAGAAACATTGAGTAAAAGAAGAACTAACATACATCGTCAATTTGATCATTATCTTCGTAAAATTTTGCAAATGCAACCCATAACATAAACAGCTTTCCGGTTTGCTGCTTTGGTATTACAGTTTTGATTGCTTCCGCAAAAGTGTCGACTATCTGAAATATAATTGTCTCTTTTCGCACTTTTATTCTAATTCTCCTAACCAGCTGCTAATCCGCAAGCAATATTTTGTTACAAACCTCGTCGGTTTCTTACTGCCCTGGCCAGAAAATAATGATATTGCATTCGGGTGTGTACTCCAAAACCAGATAATTCCAACGTAAATTACGCGGTAGTCCACTTTAGGTGCGTACTCCAAGGTTGTGCTTTTGTAAAAAATCACAAATTGATTCGCGCAGATATTCGCGTTCACAGTTTTGCAATTGGTATTCGCATGTTTGTGAACGCGAATATGGCTCTACGATGTACGAATGGAATTTCTTTACGCACATTTGTCCAATTCGCAGGTTTGTTCGCGTTGATCAAATGATATTCTGAATCAGAAAGCAATGTTCGTGGTCTATTTCCGCATTATAGCATACTAGAAAAACGCGATAGGTAATCACGTTTTCACTTGTACGCGTACGCGGCCAGCAAAATGCGATGCTATCGCAAATTAGTGATCGCGAACAGTATCTACGCGATTCGGCATCGCAAATAGTATACGTCTGCATAAGAAAATCGTAAGTTGTTCGTGTTCATCGCTTTAACAATTGTTGACTGACGTGACAAAAGAACAACCCAGGTGTGCGCACCTAAAGTGAGCTCACGGATTATTAGTGCACGGAAATATAACCATTGTTTTAATAACACGAGCAGTACGGGTTTTCATGAAAGATGACCGAGCTTCATTTTCTCAGGATTTTCGTTAAGAGCCTCTAATGCATGAGTAAACTTAAGGTTCGCCTTCTACCATCCCTTATTTCATTAGCGATTGCTTTTTTGGCATACAAGCCATCCGTCAACATATAAGAGAACATAACATGGTGTACTGGGCAGCGCATCCAAAACCTTAAGTACTAAAAACTAGCCTATTAGCGATTACTTCAAAAACATTAAGTAACCGATCTGTGACTGTTTGACATTTAAACTGGACAATTTTTATTCTATTACCGAACGAAAATTCCCTCGCTCTGTGTTTTAAATCTTGCACATCACAATGTAACGTTCGCCAAATACACATATTATCGTTAATAAAACGAAATGTCTTAGCGTAACGAAAAAATGCGGAATGCGTGTTGCCATGCTGTGCATTTTCAAACGAATTTGTGGCCAAGCCGAAAATAGGCACATTGTGTTAGCGACCATAAATTACCCCGTTTCCCAATCAGTCGCTCTGCGCTCGCAAACGGAAATTTTTGAGTTTGGAATTGGCTATTGCAATAAATGTTTTTCTCTAACAGGGTTTTGTACATAATGTCAAAAAAAACGATATGCGAGTCAAGTTACCATATAAGTGAAAATCAGTGTCGTAAAAGATTAATAAAAATCATAAAAGTTGGTAACGACCATCAATTCAAAAATCATTCATGAATTATAAGTTTCATTGCATGAAAAATACGAGATCATAAAAACCATCAAGAACATAACGGTGAACGTACAAAAGTAAAGGCAGATAAATGCATTATATCTACATCAGTGAAATGAATCAATGCCAAAGATTGACATACGTTGGTAAAACCTGAGAAAATTAAAAGAATCGAAGCATTATCAACTGGAAACTGTAAAAAAACATGCCACAAGAATGTAAACACAATGTTGTCCATTCAAATGAACCATCGAATAATGTGTTTGTGATATACGATAGGAAAATCTAGGATGCACTGTACAGCGATGAGCTACGTTACGGACAGCAAAATAAGGAAAAGTTCTGTATCTGGCAAATAAAGTTTCACTCACTTCATTACATCCATCATAAATTGCTGCGATCATGTTATTTATTGTTATTAGATAACACATGAAAATAATAATGGTTATTTTTCCGAGACAGACATCGTTTCAAACAAAAATGTATTATGTCATCAATAATTGTTTCTGAATAAATCGGATTAGTACTCCTGAAGGCTACATACTATTTCAACTAACCTTTTTCGGTATGACCTTCGTAAGAGCTTCACCCGTTTCAACCATTCATGGACATTAAAGGATTTTGACGCAGTAGGACACTAAAACGAATAAGTTAGGAAACAAGGCAGTGAAAACTTAGTGACCAAAGAAGCACTACTTAAGTCAAAAGCACATAACAATTACTCTGTGACCTGTAAAACTATGCTAAAGTAATCGCGAATACATCGAAAATAGCAATAAGCACAATTTACAAATACACTATGCAACTCACATAGTGACACTGACGACTAAATTTTCAAGAAAATAATATTCTTAGCCATTTTAATGCATCAGCGATAAACGCGTTTCAATCGATTTCGAGCAGGAACTCACGACAATACCGGACTCTGCCTATCTACGACGATGATTGTGTCGCAGTCTTAGCAAAATGATATATCCTTTTGTTGACATAATTTGAAATAGTTGCAGACCGCAACAAAATCACACAAAACTATGAAAATTGATGTACAGTTCCCGCCCAAGACGAACCTCGTTCGATTAATATTACCGCGATGCTCGCTTGCTGGTTGAAGCATACCATAGCACTGCTAGTTCGATGTTCGCTCGCTGCTTCCTCGATGTTCGGCCCTCGCATGACGACACTCATTTGTGGCTCGTATTGTATATAATATTTCTAACATACATTTCAAACAAAACTGCATGAACAATATATTGACTAACCTATTGAGCAGCAGCGGACGACGCTCCATTATGTCTTCGAGTCGTGCCATTTTCAATTCCAAATCAAGTGAATCTGTTTCGGAGAGATTATCGCCTTTGCTTTCGAGAATTTCCTTGACTATTGTTTGAAACTGGAGTAAGGTTGAAAACTGTAACATAATATGCAAAGGGATGTGATCGTACTCTTGGATTTTTGCAATTTAATGGTGCTCTATTCCGCCACCATTCCTGATTTTTGTGAGGACCTAGGGTCTTGCGAGCTTGAATAGGATTCTTGTGGACGAGGATCCTACCCGAGGTTTTTAGAATCGATCAGAGGACTAAGGGCATGCGATACCCACTGTTCTATAAAGAATAGGAGCGATCTCAAGGGAGAGCAAAATCGAAAGATTTTGGGACTCTGAATTATTGAGGGACGCGTGTGGCTAGAGAGAAAGAATTGAAGGAAGATTAAGATAAAGATTTAAGTATTAGACGATTTAAGGAATCGAATAGAATTATACGTATTGTTTGCTCTGCAATATTACCTAGCAGCCGCTTTATGTCTTAGAATATAATGCTACGGACTAGTTATGCGTGAGTAAACTTAAGGCGACCCCGCCAATCATCCTATTCTGTCATTACCGATATCGAATCGCAAACCCTTGTTAGTGAAAACAGGCTTAATTTCATTCGGTTTTTCGCTAACCGAAAATTGGCAAAATCAAATTCAAGTGCTAGAAATTAGACCTTGTGTTCGAACAGAATTTCGGCGATTTCAGTTTGCAGGAATTCTGTTCCCTAATGCATCATCATTTAAATTTGGATTATTCAGTGTTCGCGAACAAATTTAATGCAAAAATAACGTCACAATCAAATCGATAAATTTTCGTTTTCAAAAATTTGGGTAATTTTACTTCAATCTTCGTAAACACAAAGTGGTTAAATTTCAATCGCGAGAGCTGTGTTCGCAAACAGTTTTACGACGAATTTCAGTTGACCAAAAAGCGTTCCGTAACAAATTTTATGCAAAATGCAAGATAGGATGGTTGGCGGGGTCACCTTATGTTTACTCGCGCATTACGCAACTATACTTGAACCTTGGTCAGTTTTAATCATCCATGTATATAAAACTTGACGACATAAATCAATCAAAAATATACCCCTTGTAATCGTTGTCGTTTGTTATGCAATTATGCCTGGGCTTTCGTCAGTTTTAATCAGCTATGTATGTAAAACATGATGACGCGCATCGTTCCAAAATGTACTCCTTGTAGCCTTTGTCGTGTGATATGCAACTATACTTGTAGCCAGAGCTGACTGTCACCTTTCGAATGAGCGAGCAGTGTTATAAAAAGTTTCGAGCAGCGAGCGACAACGGTCATTTCTGACTAGTAATGTAGTTGCACAATAAACGGCAGACTACAAGGAGTACATAGTCGATTGATTTCAGTTTGCAGGAATTCTGTTCCCTAATGCATTATTATTTAAATTTGGATTATACAGTGTTCACGAACAAATTTAATGCAAAAATGACTTCACAATCAAATCGACCAATTTTCGTTCACAAACATTTGGGTAATTTTACTTCAATCTTCGCGAACACAAAATAGTTAGATTTCAATCGCGAGCAGTTTTACGTCGAATTCCAATTGACCAAAAAGCGCTCCGTAACAAATTTTATCCAAAAATATAAAATAGGATGGTGGCCGCGGTCATTTTAAGTTTACTCGCAAAGCGAGTAGAAACGGAGAGAGTGTGGCTGCTCTGCACTTAATGACCATTTTTTCGTTCCAAATTCACGTCCCTAAGCCGCTAAAAACCCTATGATAGCAATTATACCAGGCAACAGTTCAATGACAACGCTACCGTCATTGTAGTCGTGTATCAAAATCGAATAATTCTATTTGTTCTTCCAATTACCAAAAAGTAAAGTTTTGCGATTTATAATTCACAAACTAGAAACAATATAATTTGAAGAGTCATTTTTGCGCAGTAGGGCCCTAAGACTAGCCTTATTTGATTTGTAAGACACAAATATTATAATTCCTTTTATCGTATTTAACAACCCAGGAATCCTATAGACATGTTCGATTGCCTTACATACATCTATATTGGGATATTGGAAAAGTGGCGAAATTTGACTATTTTCAGTGCCAAAATTTTTTAAATTTTGCTCCGGAACTGTCTTAGAAGTTAATAACACGGCCAATATGCTGTTAAAACAATGAAAACAATTTGTTTGGCGGGTTAAAATAGCCTTATAATACTACACTTCACCCCAACAAGCTAAAATTTTGTAATTTGAATTGGCTCGTAGCTCTGACAAAAAATGCATAACAGCAAAGTAGTAGCTCTCGATAAGAAGATTCTCGAAGTTGGTCATTCGCTGCGAAGCCTCTATCTGGAGATATAGGTCGCGAGAGATAGATACCCAGAAAGACAAAATTCAAAAAATGTGACCTTTGTCTCGCTTGGAGCCGATTTTGAACCCGAAAACATGGTCGCTTTTAGCGTCTAATAATGGAAAAATACATTAATTAGTGATAAAAAAAAATTGTGAAAATTCATTATCCGTGATCAGTTATGACTTCACAGGACGGAAAAAGAAACTTTTAAGATTTCTGCCGTAGCAAGTATAAGGGGAAACTCGCTTGCTTCGCGCGACACGTTTCAATTATTTACAATCACTTTGTGTCAAAAAAATAGATAACTATTGGCACAAAGTGTAGAACAATATCATACCTTGCGAAATCTCTAACGTAGTAACGGAATATAGCTTTTCAAATATATCACGAGCCTAAACATTAATATAATTTTAATCATACATTTATCGAACAATTGAACAATATAACAATACTCTAGCTTCAAACATATTCCTCTTAATTTCGAGTAACACGACGATCCCTTTAGTGAAAATAGTGTTTTGTTATGCGTCTGTAACAAAACAAGAGGGAAAATAAGAGAATGTCGTTATGCTGTGCACATGCCAAATTTTTTGCTAGTTTTTAATTGAAGCATTTCGGTATTTTTGGTGAATTTGAACGTTGAATACAGTTCAAGTTGTTCTAACATTTGTTAGTAACAGGTAAGAAAGAAGTTAAAAATTTTAGATCTAATTTAAAGCAAGGTTATTTGCCATATTTACATTACAAAATTGAGGTAGAACACTTAAGTTCAGTAATGATATTGTAGCCTACATCGGAACATCCGTCAGCGTGTTATAGCTCCAAATAGCAGCGATCAACCGTAAGCTGAGTGAGAAATAGTTATTATTAGTCTTTAACACCATTTTTCTATTCATAGAAAAAAATACAATTATATATTGCTAGACAAACTAACTAGGCAACGCAATACAATCCTATAAAATGTAATCAATGTACTATATTTATAATGCTACACGTTGGTTTTAAGGTAACAGATAAGCCAATAATACAGCGTTACACCAATCGCAGATTTCTGATTGTTTAGCAAAATTATTCTATTAGTACCACAAAAATCACAGATTTATTATATTGCTAGACAATATATACTAGGCAACGCAATCCATAAAATTAATCAATGTACTATGTTTATAATGCTACACGTGGTTTAAGGTAACAGATGAGCAAGACCCAACGCTACAAATGCGAGTCATGTTAGCAAAATATATAGACCAAAAAATCATATATTATATTGCTGAAATACTAAAGGAGAAGCAATCAAAAAAAAGAAATAAAAAGTTGGTAAGGAACAAAGGAGAGGGAGGAGGGGAGGAAGGAAGAAGGGAGGGGAGGAGGGAAGGAGAAGAGAGAGGGAGAAGGGGAAAAGAAGGAGGAAGAAGGGGAGAGGGGGGGGGGGAGGGAAGGGGAGGGGGGGGGGGGGGGGGAGGGGTTTCTTTTTCTCGCAGGTCAATCCATCAGGAAATTTCACAATTATTGTTTTATTTATCACAAATTCAGTTATTTGTCCGTTTCATTAGAATAAATCGCGACAGTTTCATTTCAAAGCAAAAATGTCAAGGGCAAGTTTTTTATTTGATCGGATATTTCAATAATCTCAGATAGTTCGACGAAACAGATTTATGAGAAAATTGAATTATCAGATGTTTTATAAGCAAAGTTAAAGAAAAAAAAGCTTGGGTAAGTAAGATATACGGTATTAGCCGTAACATGTTGTTTCATTGTTTAAACCATATTGGCTGGTATTAAGTGGAAGGCCGTGAAAATTTGATAAATTTCGGCACGAAAAGTCAAATTTCGCCACTTTTTTTAATATAGATGTATGTAGGTCAGTCGAACGTGTGTATAGGTTTTCGGGGTTGCTAAATACGACTAAAACAAATGCTACGGGTCATATGCATCAAATATGGCAAGTCTTAGAGCCCCACCGACTACGTAAAAATGACTCTTCAAACTATAATAATTTTCTTAATATTTGTGATTTATAAATGTCAAATTTTTTGTCATTGGTAGAAGAAATAGAGTTCTTCGGTTTTGATATATGACCGAAATGACTGTATCCTTGTGATTGATGTATTGCTGGTGTATAATTGCTATCACTGGACTTTAAGCGGGTCTAGGGACCTGACTTCAGAGCGACAAAATGGTCAAGTAGCTACACTCGCTCCGGTTCGACTCGTTTTGCGAGTTAAATGACGGGCAATATTTTATATTTGGATGGAGTAGGAGGTTTTTGGAATGGAGAGAAAATGGGAGAATTAATATTTTGTGTTGGAAGAGAAGAAAAAAAAGTTTGTGAATAGAAAAGATTTGGTATGAAGGTTTTTTGATTAAATTTGTTGGAAAGAAACAAATAAATAATAATGATTTAGGAAAGAAGAAAGAAAAGAATATATTGTAGTTGGTTATTGGAAAATAAGAGAAAGAGTGTCGGTGGAATTTTATAAAGGAGAAAGGGAAGAGTTGGAAAGTATAGTGAAAAGAAAAGGTAAAGGAGTAGTGGAGATGGGAAGTTTTAAAAAGGATAAAAGAGAAAGCAGGAAATTAAAAAAGAAAGATAAAGGGGTATATTTTTGATTGATTTATGTGAAGTTTTATATAAGGGATGAAAGAAAGGTTAAGTATAGTTGGTATGGGAGTAAGTAGTTGACCGCAAATTATCTTGCATTTATGCATAAATTTGTTACGGAACGCTTTTTGGTTAATGAAATTCGTAGAAAATGTTGCGAACACAGCGTCACGATTAAAATAACATTTTATGTTAGAAGATTGAAGTAAAATTACCCAAATTTTTGAAAACGAAAATTTATCGATTTGATTGTGACGTTATTTTTGCATTAAATTTGTCGCAAACACTGAATAATCCAAATTAGAGAAATGATATGATAGGGACAAATTATGCAAACTGAATCGCCGAAATTCTGTTCAAACACAAGGTATAATTTCTAGACTTGAATTTGAGTTTGCCAATTCGAGATAGGAAAAACCGGAATAAAATTAAGCCTTTTTCAACAGGGGTTTCGATTCGATAGGAATGAGCAAAATTGGATGATTGGGGGGTCGTAAGTAAGAAAGGAGAATATTAAGAAAAAGGGGAGGAAAGAGAGAAAAAGAATTAGATTTAAATGTTTGAGAGAGGGATTATAGAAGGTGGGGTAGAAGCTGAGAGATTAAGGAAATCTTGATAAAAAAAGGGGTAGGGAACGCAAGAAAGAAATGGTATAAGTAGAGAGAAAGGGTAGAAAAAAAAGGATGGTGGAAAATAGAGAATAATGTAAGGAAATTAGGAGTAAAAGTTAAAGAGTGATGAGTAGTGTTCAGGTTTTAATGCTGCAGTAGAGAAAAAAAAGGAAATCTGAAAGAAAGGGATAACCAAGAAAGGATTCATATGGAATGAAAAGGAGAGGAGAGATAATTGAGAGTCGTCGTGTGAAAGGTATAATATTTGTTATGAGTTTTGTTTGAAATGTATGTAGAAAATTATATAAAAGAGAAAAGAGTGCGATGGAGGGCAAAGTGGAGGAAGAGGAGAAAGAGAGTGTATGGTATGCCAAAGAAGGAGACGAGAATATATGAGAGGTCGCTTAGGAGGGAACTGTACATCAATTTTCATAGTTTTGTGTGATTTTGTTGCGGTCTGCAACTATTTCAAATTATGTCAACAAAAGGATATATCATTTTGCTAAGACTGCGACACAATCATCGTCGTAGATAGGCAGAGTCCGGTATTGTCTTGCCATTTTCCTGCTCGAAATCGATTGAAACGCGTTTATCGCTGATGCATTAAAATGGCTAAGAATATTATTTTCTTGAAAATTTAGTCGTCAGTGTCACTATGTGAGTTGCATAGTGTATTTGTAAATTGTGCTTATTGCTATTTTCGATGTATTCGCGATTACTTTAGCATAGTTTTACAGGTCACAGAGTAATTGTTATGTGCTTTTGACTTAAGTAGTGCTTCTTTGGTCACTAAGTTTTCACTGCCTTGTTTCCTAACTTATTCGTTTTAGTGTCCTACTGCGTCAAAATCCTCATAATGTCCATGAATGGTTGAAACGGGTGAAGCTCTACGAAGGTCAACCGAAAAAGGTCAGTTGAAATAGTATGTAGCCTTCAGGAGTACTAATCCGATTTATTAGAAACAAGTTATTGATGACATAATACATTTTTGTTTGAAACGATGTCTGTGCTCGGAGAAATAACCATTATTATTTTCATGTGTTATCTAATAACAATAAATAACATGATCGCAGCAATTTATGATGGATGTAATGAAGTGAGTGAAACTTTATTTGCCAGATACAGAACTTTTCCTTATTTTGCTGTCCGTAACGTAGCTCATCGCTGTACAGTGCATCCTAGGTTTTCCTATCGTATATCACAAACACATTATTCGATGGTTCATTTGAATGGACAACATTGTGTTTACATTCTTGTGGCATGTTTTTTTACAGTTTCCAGTTGATAATGCTTCGATTCTTTTAGATTTTGCTCAGGTTTTACCAACGTATGTCAATCTTTGGCATTGATTCATTTGCACTGATGTAGATATAATGCATTTATCTGCCTTCACTTTGTGTACGTTCACCGTTAGTGTTCTTGATGGTTTTTATGATCTCGTATTTTTCATGCAATGAAACTTATAATTCATGGAATGATTTTTGAATTGATGGTCGTTACGCAACTTATTATGATTTTTTATTAATACTTTTACGGACAGCTGATTTTCACTTATGCATGAGTAAACTTGAGCTGCGCCCAGTATCGTTTTCTTTTGACATTATGTACAAAACCCTGTTAGAGAAAAACATTTATTGCAATAGCCAATTCCAAACTCAAAAATTTCCGTTTGCGAGCGCAGAGCGACTGATTGGGAAACGGGGTAATTTATGGTCGCTAACACAATGTGCCTATTTTCGGCTTGGCCACAAATTCGTTTGAAAATGCACAGCATGGCAACACGCATTCCGCATTTTTTCGTTACGCTAAGACATTTCGTTTTATTAACGATAATATGTGTATTTGGCGAACGTTACATTGTGATGTGCAAGATTTAAAACACAGAGCGAGGGAATTTTCGTTCGGTAATAGAATAAAAATTGTCCAGTTTAAATGTCAAACAGTCACAGATCGGTTACTTAATGTTTTTGAAGTAATCGCTAATAGGCTAGTTTTTAGTACTTAAGGTTTTGGATGCGCTGCCCAGTACACCAATGTTATGTTCTCTTATATGTTGACGGATGGCTTGTATGCCAAAAAAGCAATCGCTAATGAAATAAGGGATGGTAGAAGGCGAACCTTAAGTTTACTCATGCATTAGAGGCTCTTAACGAAAATCCTGAGAAAATGACGCTCGGTCATCTTTCATGAAAACCCGTACTGCTCGTGTTATTAAAACAATGGTTATATTCCGTGCACTAATAATCCGTGAGCTCACTTTAGGTGCGCACACCTGGGTTGTTCTTTTGTCACGTCAGTCAACAATTGTTAAAGCGATGAACACGAACAACTTACGATTTTCTTATGCACACGTATACTATTTGCGATGCCGAATCGCGTAGACACTGTTCGCGATCACTAATTTGCGATAGCATCGCATTTTGCTGGCCGCGTACGCGTACAAGTGAAAACGTGATTACCAATCGCGTTTTTCTAGTATGCTATAATACGGAAATAGACCACGAACATTTCTGTCTGCTTCAGAATATCATTTGATCAACGCGGACAAACCTGCGAATTGGACAAATGTGCGTAAAGCAAATTCCATTCGTACATCGTAGAGCCATATTCGCGTTCACAAACATGCGAATACCAATTGCAAAACTGTGAACGCGAATATCTGCGCGAATCAATTTGTGATTTTTTACAAAAGCACAACCTTGGAGTACGCACCTAAAGTGGACTACCGCGTAATTTACGTTGGAATTATCTGGTTTTGGAGACACACCCGAATGCAATATCATTATTTTCTGGCCAGGGCAGTAAGAAACCGACGAGGTTTGTAACAAAATATTGCTTGCGGATTAGCAGCTGGTTAGGAGAATTAGAATAAAAGTGCGAAAAGAGACAATTATATTTCAGATAGTCGACACTTTTGCGGAAGCAATCAAAACTGTAATACCAAAGCAGCAAACCGGAAAGCTGTTTATGTTATGGGTTGTATTTGCAAAATTTTACGAAGATAATGATCAAATTGACGATGTATGTTAGTTCTTCTTTTACTCAATGTTTCTGTTGTGGTGTATTGACGCCCAGCTAACTACTACCGGTCAGTCAATTATATTTCTTTTCATTTTTATTGCGTTGAATGCCCAAAGTTGACACATCTTTACGTAACAATGGTGTGTGGATGATAGAAGTTACTATCAATTTATTTAGCAATAGATAAATTCACTAACGTCTAACCGTGAGTAAGGTTATTAAAGTCCTAGTCCCCTAGTTAAGTGTATACGGATGTCCTAATCACACAGCAATCTCAGTACAAATAATTAGTAACTCGCAAGCGATGATGAAACGGAGCTAGCGTGTTTCATTTTTACGTTATCATTTTGTTTAATCACCTGTAACAGGCTGTGCTTCATGTATATACCACCCTAAAATTTATGGAACCCTGAATCTATTGAAAATCCTAAAACGTCGTCCATCGTAAACCCACCGAAAACAACTGACAACCCATCAATTATTTGTGTGTGGTCTCTAGATAACCGAACTGAAATTTGGCCTGCCGAAAAACCTATATAGACAATTCTTGATGACTTGTATGCAATATGTAGCCAAACAACTGTAGACAGACTATAATCTGGAAATCCAGTTCACTGACCATAAACCCTTTGAAACCCCACGAAATTTCATGAATTATACGCGCTGGGCTCTATTTAATTAAATCCTTGCATTCAGCATACCGAAAAACCTCTATATAAACTATTTTTGATGCAATGTGCCAAACTACTGAAGACAAACAATTCTTGATGACCTGTACGAACCAAATTGCAGAAGACAGACTATGTTGTGGAAATCGGGTTCATTGACCTTAAGCCAATTGAAATGGCTTGAAATATGTATGCTGGACCCAAGATAACCAAATGATTATTTCAGCTTTCAGAAATACCTATATATAGGCTTTGCTTGATGCCCTGTGCGGAACACGTAATCAGACAAATGAAAACGTACATTATTATGGAAATACGGTTTGTCGGCCGTAAAACTCCTGAAACCTCATGAAATGGTATACAATGGTCAAGTTGAACTCTTCGATAGTAAAACCATTGTATCCAACTTGCCTGAAAACCTAATCCGGGCGCTCGGTCTAGGGTGAAAGAAGCAATAGCACGGTGAAATCTGAAAAATTGTTATTTCTGGTACAGTGTCCATGAACCATGTTTGGGACCACAGCGACCCAGGGAAAAAACTCGTACTGGCCTCAATTTTTCGATGCGAAGCCTGTGTCACGAGATCTGGGATGTGAAAGACTGGTTCCCGTATGGCCGAGGATTTCTCAAAGAACACCTTATCAACCTGTTTTTCCCATTTTGACCTCGGAATATGAGGTCGGAGATATTCGCGTTCAACTAAAGGGCACATGCGTTTTCAGTTTTGTTATCAAAAAACAAAAATATGGAAGATCCATCCATCCGAAAATCGGTTATGAATGACAGCGACAGCAAAAAATTTTCAGCGATTTTGCTTCTGGCGCCCTCGGTGGAAACTTTCTTCGCTCTTACCATTTCAACTGAAGTAACAGTAACCCGCAGATGACCTTGTTATTAACATAGGGATTTAGTAATTTTTGAAATGTGACCTGAAATTTCTCTGAAAGTTTTGCGAATCTTTTATTATTTAAGTTTTTTTGAAGTTTGATTGACAGGGATATTGGCGGTTAGAAGATAAAATAAAAATAATGTAAATCAGTTATGATAAATACAGCTGGCTAACTAAGCGGGTTGAAACTGGATAATTCACGGTCTTTAATTAGGGGGATAATATTGCAGCAGATCAAGATGGCGGCTAAATATTTGCTGGAGGAAAACCCTTCAAGGAGCTGAACCTGAGAGCCGCTATACCGAAAGAAATTTACACAAGCTAACAACCAGGTGTTATCATGGTTAAAGCCATTCTTCCATCCATTGGCCAAAACGTGTTGTTTTATTTTTTTCATAGCCGTTACTGGATTTTATTTCATAAAATTCTATATGATTCGACATATTACTACATAAATAAAATGGTTTTCAGGGAAGATAAGGTAACGTATGTTGTTATGTTAGCAACAAACAATGTATCTTCTTAATTTGCTTTACTGTGTCTTGCTTTTATTGTTACTTTTACGCCTTTAAGCTTTTATTACTGTTGTGCACTAAATCCATAAAAAACCCAACGGTGTTTAGATAAGCTGGTTTGTTTAGATGCCTATACCTGTTTTGTAATGACATTATCTTGTTTTCGATACGATCAGTATAGAGGATATATTCTGACCATGCTAATTCAAATATTGCTTGTGCTCTACAAATAATTGTATTTATGGCATATCCCACAGCTTACTTTGGATGTTTATGCATAACACTAATGAAGCTGAAATATATATTCGATTCTAGGCGCGTGGTGTGTATGAAAGAGCGCTTGAAGTACCGTTTGCTAAGGTGGACGAATTGGCTAATGTTTGGACGGATTATTGTGAGATGAATTATAAGAAAAAGTAAGAATTTTTGCTATAGTGTGTTTGTTTAGTAGTGGTAAGTATTCAAAACTGTAGTAATGCTGATTGGTTCTAAAATAACCGCAACGAATTTGATTTGAATTTGAAACAACTGTATGGCTCGGCAGGTCGACGGAAATCAATAAGCCAGATATTTATTGAGCTATGCCACTAGCAATCGTCCAAAATCCATAAATCCACGGAACAGTAAAAATAATTGTGCTCTTTGTAGCATTGTGGTGCCTTTGATTAAAGGCTCGAAAAGTGTGTGGTCGTCTCAAGAATTCGGATGTTTTAGAGTATTGTTTTGAATTATATTGAAAAAGCGAAAAATGGAGTCATGCGGCTCGAGTTGTGAAAACGGCATGTGAGAAACCCTTAACCACTCGACTTGGGCACAGATATGTAAATTTAACCCGTTCTCGTGTTACTTTTTAGATATTTTAATTATGAGAGCGGTTGCCATATCTTTTCGGTTGTTGGCCTCTCCACAGAAAAGAGTGAGATGGACTTCCCTT